>BMAO01022351.1:0-66649 GCA_019973975.1 Trichonephila clavata | reverse complement strand
CTGCCACATTGTGTTTTTATACCCACTCTTCTACGAAAGCCATACTCAATGTGAGATTATATTGGGATACCATTTACTTGTTCTATCAGTTTTTATATCGACAAACAGTGCTGTTACCCAGTTTCTAACTTCGCATGGAACTTAAAGCCTATTTTGAAACGCTTTAATTTGTCGCCTACTGACCAGTGTTCTTGCCCAGTGACACAGTCCAGGATGTCAAGCATCTAATTTTGCTTACGTACCCTTCTTCCAGACGTACTCCTCAAGGAATTATTTTACAAAGAACAATATAGCGTGGCCTCCTCCTTTCTCTGCCTTGTTCACAGAAGTCATCTTTACATCGTTTGCATATATTAGCATTTTTCTGTCTTGTTTAATCGGTAAATTAAAATTTTTAATGTTTTATTATTATTTTGTGTTTGCTAACATTTACTGTGTATGTATATCTGTCTGTTTTTAAAGTGTATATATGTATATATAAAGGAGAAAAGCGACTTACCCACTGACTGACTTGATTGACTGACTGACTGACTAATCACGAAATCTCTGGAACTATTCAACTACAATTTGAAATTTGGTAGACATGTTCCTTTGATAGAGTAGACATCAGCTAAGAAAGGATTTTCTGAATTGAAACGCAAGGCGTTATGGGGTTATGTTTTAATAATAATTGTTTCCATGTTTAAACTACTTGATGTACAATCTTGAAATTGGGGAAGCGGACTTTCAGAGAGTAGAGATCTAAATACAAATGAGTTTGTTGAAAATCGATCCCCAAGTGGCGCTGCAGGGCTTAGGGGCGATATAGATAATTGGTCGACAAACTATTTGACGCACTATCTTTAAATTTACTTATAGATTCTCTGCAGAATAATGATCAGCCAGCAAACGGGTTTTGTGGAAACAGACGGCGCTTGCGGGGATTGGGGCGTAATAGATACAACATATCAAGAACTACTCATCTACCTGTCATGAAAATCTGGTAAGTTTCTTTCTGAGTAAATATCCGCTACAAAAATGGGTTTTGGGAAAATTGCCCCTATGGCGTTGAGGGACTTAAGGGCGTTATAGATAATTATTTCCATTTTAAACTATTAGACGCGCAGTCTTTATATTTGATAAAGAGATTTCTTCTATAGAGTAGAGATCAGCTATAAGAAAGTTTTGTGAAACAGACTTCTAAGTGGCGCTAAGGTAGGGAATATGGCGTAAGAGATAAATATTTTCGTTTTAACCATTTGACCTACCTGCTTGAAAATTGGTAGGTAAGTTTTCTGAGTAAATATCCGCTACAAAATGGGTCAGAAAATTGCCCTATGGCGTTGAGGGACTTAAGGGCGTTATAGATAATTATTTCCATTTTAAAATTATTGACGCACAGTCTTATATTTGATAAAGAGATTTCTTCATAGAGTAGAGATCAGCTATGTTTGTGAAACAGACCTCTAAGTGGCGCTGCAGGGGAATAAGTGGCGTGGAGATAAATATTTCGTTTTAACCATTTGACCTAACGTTTGAAAATTGGTAGGAATGTTTTCCATGGAGAAATATCCGCAACAAAACGGGTTTGAGAAAATTGACTGGCAGTTGCAGGGGTTAAGGCAGATATAAATAATTATTTCTTTTTAAACTATTAGATCACAGTCTTGAATTTGCTAGTAGATTCTCTATAGGATAGAAATACACTGCAAAATGTGTTTTGTGAAAATCGACCCTAGGTGGTGCTGCGGGGGTTCAAGGGCGTTATTGATAATTTTTGCATTTTAATTGACGCACAGTCTCTAAATTTTGATAAGCAGATTACTTTCTATAGAGTGCACTTCTACAAAATAGGTTTTGTGAAACAGACCAGAAGTGGCGTTATAGACAATTATCCCTAATTTAAACCAGCGTGTAATAGTCTTGAAATTTGATAAGCAGATTCCTTTCGTAAAGTAGAGAACCGCTACAAATGGGTTTCATATCAACCATCAAGTTTAATTTCGGGAGATTAAGAGGCGTAATCGATAAATATTTCCATTTTTAAACTACTTGATCATCCTGCTTGAAAATTGGTAGGCATGTACCTTCTAGAAATAGAGTTCCTTCAATGAGTAAATGAAATTGACCTCAAAGATGTTTATGAGGGGTCAAGAGGAGTTACAGAAACAAAATTCTGTTTTCTTAATTGTTAGACCTATATACTTGAAATTTTTGCTATACTTTTGTTGAATAGGGTTCCACCAAGAATAAAACTTAAGCAACCAAGTCGGGTGTTGCAGGGGTTACTGGACGTATCTGACAAAACTTTTTCGAGCTACAAGGACTATAATTATGAAATCTATTTCCATTTTCTTTCTATTGACTGAAATCTGCCAAGAGCGGTAATGGGAAAACGGCCTCACCCGGGATTACGGGACATTTATAGTAAAAGGTTTTCATAGATTTAGACTTGAAATCTATTTCATGTTCAATTTATTTATAGAGATCCATCGAAAATTGATTTGCGTGTATCCACTGTTTTGACATGAAAGAGCAAACATCATTCTATGCTTCAACTTAGAGATTTTCTTAGAAAATACAAATATATGAGTTCTGTCTTTTTATCACAGGCATTTTCAGTTACAGGTATAATATATTATTTTTCAATTCTAATCGAATTCTTTAATGCTAGGACTTATGATAATAATTTATACACATATACAGTAAAATTTATAAAACATCATGAAATACCCTAAGTAGCGGTAACAGCTAGTATATATTATATGCCTATATGTTATTCTAAGTATTTGTGTATGCATGTTTACATTTGCATTTTGAAAATTTTATTCTTGATCACACATGCTTCCAACCTCTCACTACTGTATAATTTTAATTATCGAACGTTCCTTTCCGTTTTTCTTGGGTGAGCAATTTGTATTTAGTAACGTGCTTCATTGTATTTGCATCCCAACGGTTTCTTTACCTTTGGATTTCCATTTGCGCTTGTATCCCTGTACATAAGACTTCCACCACTATTGATTGAGTATCAGACTTAATGCTTCAAGCCCTGCAGTGTTTACACTCTTGCTGGCAACAATAAGGAGTCTCACCACAGAGTCCTCAAAAACAGTGCTGTTTAGAATTATCAGAAATGTAACCTATAAAGCCAACTATCTTTAATACAAAATTATTTTGCATCTTTGAAATAATAATTCAGCTTATTTACTGTAATTGATGGAATTAGTGGTATAGATCTAAAATCCAGCCAGGTATTATTGAATATATATATGTATATACTCTAGATGAGGAGAGATATTCCAATTGGCTATTAACGCTGGATACCTTCACACATCCAAAACACAGTGGAAAAGATAGAGGACTACTTACAGTTGAAGCTATCCAAAGTATTCCACTTGTCTAGTATTGACTGGAAATTTATGATTATAATGATATTTGGAATCCTTGATTAATTAAGAAAAATTATGAACTGAGTAAAGTAAAAATAGATCACTGCTCAAATAAAAAAAAGGATATATAACAATATATTTCAAAAAGTAAGGATTTCATGCCATTAAAAATATTTATTCAAAATCTCTTTACAGAGATTCGATTTGTTGAATAACTGATGCATTGTTCACCAATTATCAAATAATTTTTCAGTAAATCGTTAAAATAAAATGAAAAATTGAAAAGCTTTAGGAGGAATAAGGTTAAAAGATTGTTAAATTAAAAAATATATATATGTTCACGCAATTGTCTTATCCATGAAAGAGGAATTGTCTGGGCAGGTCATTTTGTTGAAAAAATAATTGGATTTCTAAGAAATTCCAGTTTCTAATTGAAGGGAAAAAATTGAATATTTTAATAGAAATGCATTCACAGTTTTGTTTATGAACCCAATCTAATAAAATTAGAAATGACATTTTTAAAAATAAAGTCTCTAATTTGCAGAAAATTATGTACTTTCCTTCGTTTACTGGAAAATAATTGGAATGCATTTTATAACTGTCAGCCGTTTACTTAAACTAGAAATTTATGTCAATTTTAGCATTTCTATTAGTTAAAATAAAATTAAGGTGACTCGGTACCGCCAAAATGACAAAACTATATTTTTAAAATTTTTATTTAACTTATCTTTACTGATATTTTCGATTGATATGTCATTTTTAAATTTAGAAGTTGGATAAAATTTCATCGGCAAAATGTAAGTTAACAAAGTAAGAATTTGACTTAAGGCCTTTTAGAAAAATGCTAAAAAAAGTGTTTTGATAAAAAAAATCTATTTTAAAGAGAGAAATAATAATTATAAAGGAAGAAGGTGTATTATAAAAGCAGAATATTGCCGAAACATTACACTAATTTTTAGTTGTAAACGTATGTAAACTTTGAATTAATAAATTTATTTGAATCACTTCATAATTCTAGCCTGTATTCTTTAAATGTTTTCATACAAATATAATATCAATATTATGTAAAGAAAACTAAATTTTGCCGGTGGAAAATTTTAACATTTTCTTGAATTTTTGTGCAATTAATACTCTTTAAAATCATTTATAAAATATATGGATGAAAATACGAAAATGGAATTATTTTAAAGAAAATATAACTAATGTCTTAAATGATATTTGCCAATTTAATTTATTATAATTTTCAGAATTATTAGTTAATTCTAGAAACATGTTTTTCAGTTTTGTTTCTTCGATACATTAGTATCAAAATGCTATTCCTTCCACAATTATTTACCACTCACTTCCATTTTTTCACTGTGCAAAAATATATAAAGCATATTAAGAAAGTAGGGATTCCTTTTGCTGTACGCTGAATACTTTTTTTAAAAAAAATTAAAATATAGGAGATATTGGCTTTGTTGATTTTGCATGCATGGTTACCATTTTTCCACCGAAACTAAGTAAATTATTGTGAAATCGATTCCTAACGTTGTTTAGTACATCCTTAAGAATATTGTTTCAGGTCAAATTAATAATTTCATAAAAGGAGTAAAATTTATAATTTTTCTAAATTCCTTTCAAAAATTTTGTTGTCTGAGTAATATAAAATTTCTCTCGTATCATTTTCTTGAATAGAAAATTATATGAAATGCTAAAGTATAATTTTTAAATACATAAAATAAAAAAAAATGTCCAAAGGGTACCGAATCATCTTAATTCCTAAAGATTTAGCTAATTTTGGGTGATTTCAAATGTAAATGCTCTTAAAATAGACAATTACTCGGAAGTTTTATTTCAAGTTATTTTAAATATTTGGTAAATGTATAAGATAAGAAGACTTATGGGTTTGAAAATAAAATAAAATATTATTAATTAAAAGGCACTTACATAATCTATCACATTCTGTTTCAGATTCTCTAGCTTCTTCTCGAAGAATTATTTCATCTGATCGCAAGGAAAACATCAAATCTTCATTATCTGATTCAGTGCTAGAATTTCTACATTTGGGAATAAAAATATTTCTTATGAACACATTTTTGATTCGTAGTTTTATCTTGAAGCATTTATTTTAATTGCAATAATTATTGTAAATATTAAAGCTTTAGATTTTTCCAGCTAACACTTTTTAATTTACATTTTGAGTTCTTTTATTTTTATTAATATTTCTTTGTTCAATAAAATTCATTCATTATGTTAGAGCGAAAAGGGAAAAATAAAAAGCAACATCGAATCTTCATTATTGGATTCAGTGGTAGAATTTTCACATTTGGGAATAAAATTATTTCTTAATAACGAATTTTGATTCGTAATTTTATCTTAAAGTATTTGCTAATTGTAATAATCATATTAATAAACTAGACTATTCCAAGAAACATATTTTAATTTTTAAAATTTTCTCCTTCTCTTAATCAAATTGATTCATTAAATTTAAATGGAAATCCAAATAAATATATTACTCTATGTTCATTCGATACATAAATAATGCCATCCGATTCTATAAATTTTAGTTAGAAAAAATTCTAACATTTAATATGCCCACACTGTTATATGAATTAAATGCATCACCATAATAAAATTAATTAAATGCTTTGTATGTAATATTTTATTCAAAACATATTAATGAATTTCCCACTATAATATTATTTTGGCAAGCAATATATCTCTCTCTTCTAAGATATAACAAAATAAAACAAAAAATGAATATAATGGAACGATTTATTATTATTGTTTGATACTTCAAATTTAGATTCGGAATTGCACAAAACCTTGCAAACCAAATGGTGAAAAGAACTGAGCACAGAGAGTTTGGCCATCGTGGAAACTTGTTGTCTTTCTTACAATGATTTATTGAGAATGTCAGAAATCTTGGAGGAGCATGTATATTATCACACATTTTCCAGCTCAAAGAAATAGGGAAAGGCAGATAGACGTTGGAGATAAGATATGAGATATCTAAGAATGAAGTAAATAAAAAACGAAGAGGAACATTTTCACGACGGGTAAAGTAACAGAAACATACAAAATATTGTTCTAGGGGACATGGACATGCTGTGACGAAAAGAGCTTGGTGTATAATTAAATTAGATGAGTGAATATAAAAATGTCGCCTTACACAAGCAAATTTTCATGAACAAAATACTAGGAAGTCAAAGTCATACATAGAAGGAAACATTTTAAATATTAAAGACGAAGGATAAGAGAACATTAATTATTCGTTAATTTAGTATAAGGAAGGAAGATGTAGGATAAAATACTTGTAGTTATGATTCAATTTATTAGAATGATTTAAAAATATATTAAAGATTGTAATTTTATGCCAGTTATTCATATTGTTCATTTATGTAAACAAATCTAATTGCAGTTTACGTTAAAAATATTTTAATTTTTGCATATGAAAGAAGTGGAAATAAACATAACTATAATTTAACATTTCATTTTAAACTTAATATAGTTTATTAAGCGTAGTAAATTTATCTAAAGAATTTTAATACAATGATGACAAGAATATAGATAAATACGTTACCTGCTTATTAGATTATATTTAAAGCTTTATTCTTAAGCAATTCAAATATTTAGGTTTACAAGCTCCAAAAACTCAGATATACAAGTATATCTTATGAATTATATTCTTTGAATATCGTACATTCTTAGAAAAAAGTATCTCTGTTCAAAGATAGAGTATTTTAATATAAATATTATATATAAGAGCAAAACTATTACAAAGTAAAGTTAATAAACGTTTTTATAAAATACTATACATCTGAAATAAGACAAATAAATATAATTATTTAAAAAAAAATTAAAATAATTTAGAAATTTATAAGTGTTATTTTTTTTTATCAATAATTGATAACCAATTATTTCTACAGAACTTTTTTTTATGTACAAAGAGCAACTGAGATGAATGCATTCTTTAAGTCAGATATATAGTATTATTATATAGTATATATATAGTATTATACATAGTTTGTATATAGTGTATTATTGTTTCAAACTAGAAGGAAAAGAAGGTTCAATGGAGAATGTTCCAAGAAAATAAACCAAATGAACAAACAAAGTTCCAGCACTTACTAACATGTTAGAGCCTTAAATATTATTGATATATTGTTGATATGATGCAAAAATGAGGATAAAATTATTTCTTTACTTTTTCTAATTTGTTTCAAAATCGATTTTTCGTTGGTTTGTTTTTATTTGTTTCTTTTACATAAAGAATGTGTATACAAATTCTTTCACTGGTTAAAATTTTATTTTTTTTGCATTGTCAGCAGCTATATAAAAATATCAAAACAAATGTTCGTTTACAAGGAATATTCTAAAATTGTAATTTCATTATAGTTATCTGGTTTGCTCCTATATAGATGTATATTGAATATACTATCATTCACCTTTCACATATGTAAGAAAATATCACATTAAAACATTTAGACGAAAAATAATTTTGAGGAGATGTGTACTATTGAATGAAATAAGGTATAATCAGATCGTAAGCTTAACACAGCTGTTGTAATATGCACGTATTAAAATCCATTGTACCTTCAAAATATTACTTTAAATAGTTTGAGGTCCTTGGAGAGCAATGGACATATGTGTATAAGAATAAGTGTAACTGAACAAAATATATACTAAAATTAGTTAGGTTCGCTTTTAAAATGAAACGCGAATTATCTCCGAAGAAAATAATTGCAACGTTTAAGTATAGAGGATAAGAAAGTTGGATGGTTATAATTTCAGTTAGTTGGTTTTATTAGCTGTATTGTTCCAAGCATTCATTATTTTACCTGCATTCAAGTTATTATTTAACAAATGTTACAAATGCATACCTGCGATCTAGATGTAATGTGATAGAAGGAACGGGGGAAAAAGTCTTGTTGACAAGAAGAGTTGGAAATATAGAAAAGGGATCACAAGGATATATCCCAAAAGTGGGTGCTATTGTTTATGAAAGATGTCATAAAACACCATTAAATGCCATGGAAGAGAGGAATGGACACCAGAATTGTAAGATCACTTTGGACGTGCAAATACTGTCCTTATTTGAAGAAAGTAAACTCCTGGGGATTTGATGGTAGGAAATGTTCTATTATTTTTATTTCCTTGAAAAAATATGCATTAATCATACATTTTAATAGCAAATTGGAGAGTATATTTTTGGCAGAGAGTTTAATGGATTCTTCCATGTATATTAAAAAGAAAAGGTTTTTCAAAATTATGTATTGCAAATTTAGAAAAACAATATTTAACTAGTTGAAACTAAAAGTCAAGAACGCTTATTTTTATGGTATTTTTGGAAGCTAATTTTTATGTAACAAGACGGTACACATACACTGAATAGGAATAAAATCATGCATATTGTAAACATAAAATATAATTGCATTTTAATCTTTCAAACATACGAATCTTATTATCATCACTAAAACTTTTCCTCTAAATAAGAGTTTATATTTAATTTACAAGATTGTGTATCATCCAGAAAATAATTCTAGAGTGGTCTTACTATGAGTTTAATAATTTCTCCTTATGTAGAACCATGATTATAATGGAAATGAGCCTTTTTTACTATTTAAATAGAAATGTAGACAATTAGAGATAATAGAAAAGATAAAGAGTAAAGATAAGGATCACTACAAATGTGATAAACACAACCATAAAAAGTTATTCAGAATAACAAAGGACGGTAAGTCAATTAAAGTGAATGAAATTTAGTCGTACTATAAAGCAACAAAAGGGGTATTGGAGATGGACTTCTTAATTTTGAACTTCGGTTAAATGACGAGGATTGCAACAGACATAGAACCTCCTCTACGAACTTCTATGATGGGGAAGTTCGTAGTGGAGGTTCTATGAGGATTTTTAGCTCGACATATTTAACGTGCATCAGCCCATCTACACGGAGAGTCTTCTAAGGCACCAGAATCCAGGACACATAGGCCAAGAATTCGGTATGTCGATTAGAAGATTCGAACAAGTAAGTGTATAGTAATCCTATAAAGTCTATTCCTTCAACATAATAGATTGTGTATGCAGGATAAAAAATACCATTGACTGTTAATTAGAGTTGAATTCAGAAACCATTTTCAGATACAAATTTTGATTTTTGATTGTTAAAGGGTTTGAATGAATGAAATAAAAAAGTTGATTCTTATATTGTGTAAATATGTTTTATATTATCAGCGAAGCAAGTTACAATCGCAAAAATGATTTAACTATAAGTAGTTCATAATTTATATCCTATCCAAATAGCTTATTTCATGTCTGAAAATGGCCTTTGTTATTACTGTAGTTTAATTAAAATTATATTTTTATTCAAAAATGCAAGGAATTGCTTGCTTTATAACAGTAATCAAAATTAATCATTTAACCTCCATGATAATAGGAAGTTTCCATTTATCTTTGAAACAAACTTTAATGGATTTTTAGTGGAAAGTAATTGCAGATCCGCTTCTAGGAAATATATAATGATAAACTGCTGCTTTACAGCAACCAGGTTTGGTAAATAATGCTAATACTGTACTAATCGATTGTGTTAAGAAAATTAAAATATTTTTCTATAAGAACAAGTGATTTATTTTACGTCGTTGGAAAAAGTAATGGTCTTTTGTCACGCACTTCATAGTGAAGATTTTAAATGTTGGGAGTAAACGCCATTAAATGCTAAAATAATAATTGACTGAAAAATGGCCGTCATCGCACTAATAATGCAATATTATACTTAGAAGATTCTTTTTAGAGAAGTTTCAAAAGTTGACATGTTATCAATATATTTTTAATTTTTACTGAACGACTTCTTTAGGATTAAAAAAAAAAACGCTGAAAAGATTTATAATTGCATTTATTTAATTCAATGAACTTTTTTTATTATTTTAAATTTGACAAGTCGAAGAAATAAATTACTTTCTGAACATTATATTTTATTTGTGATTTCGCTACGCTTTATCGCATTTCCCTAATTTCTTCAATGCATGTAATTTTCTTTAGAATTTTGTTTAAAGTGTTAAATATTATGTAAAGCCTTTCCCTAAAACGGTTAATTTTTTTGATAGTTTCAATAAAAGGGAGGATATTTAATTGATATAATTTTTATCAACTTTATAAGAAAATTGATACCTAATATGCATGAAGAAAAGAAAGAAATGAGTGACTAATGCTACAATATTACAAAAGAAAAAGGACCGTATAGTATTGAAAATTCTTGGTTTCTACAGATATAGTTGCTTAAAACTGGAAAATATCTATTTTTAATTGTATTGAAAAAATGTGTATTATCAGCGGGTAAGCTTATATTAAAATTTATTGTAGTATATATAGGAATACTCGCACTTTCTTATAAAAATATCAACTAATAACATAGGATTATGCTGAGGAAATTCTTAAAAACCAGTTTGTGCTTAATGAATATTATGTTTTAGTAGTTATATTTCTGATGAACTTCCGTATAATGCAAACAATACTTCCCATAGTACAGAAATAGTGTAATACATTTAGGTTTCTTACAAAAATTTCATGCAAATTGCAGTAATTTCATATTTACAACATTAATTGTATATTGTTAATAAAATATGTGCTGTTTTTAAATACACTTTTATTCTTTAAAGTGTTTAGGCAAATTTCTGCAGTAAATATTTTTATAAACAGAAAATAAAATAAACTAATGCATCTGACTCCTGAAATTTTCTGTACCAATATTATAATTTCTATTTTATTTTTTGGTATAAACAAAACGAAATTTTATAACTTTTTAAAGTAAAGTCATGGAAATAACAAACTTTTCACGCTATAAAGTATTTGTAACATTACACGAAACCTACGCAGAAATTTTATGTGATCAGTTTTCTTTGAAAGTGCTGTAACTCCATTTTATTATATATGGAGATATTAACCCCTTTAAAATAATTATATTTATAATTTCATTAACTGCATAAATTTATATTGACAAAATGATAAAAATTGTGACTAATCTTTGGGAAACTGTTCATTGATAAAAAGATCATAGCAGATTGCATTCAATGTTATAATGACTAAGTTTGTTTCGAAAATGGACTTACACCACTTTCAAAGAAAACGGCTTAAATATATAATTTCGCATTGTAGAAGGGAGAGAGAGAGGGTTACATAAACGTCTTATTATAAACCTGCACGGGGACTATTGCCCACGGAATTCGTCATTTTAAACAGTGGTCAAGTGGCTAGAACAGCCTCTGAACTAGCATTCTTCACTTCGAACATCTGACCACCAATACTGATATCGAAAATAATCTTTTAAAGTGCAATATAGAAAAGCATATAATAAAAGCTTCTATCAAAGCTACATATTAAAAGATATTGAAGTGGCATACCAAAAATGATAATCAAAAATGTTAATCTGGTGACGTATAGTTAGTACGAAATACATCACATAAAATCGTATTGCTACATAAACATAATACAATGCGAATGAGGTGAATATTACACACTGTCTAGCTACACAAGGACCTTGGCAACGGACTGTAATTTGAATTATGGTCAGGTGACGAGGACGACACCTGAGCTGGCACACCCCTCTCCTAACTACCACACTACACCACGAGAGGATTTTGAACCTCGACAGATTTAACGTGCAGTAGCCCTCTCTACACGACAACCCTTCTGCGGCACTATACTTGAGCTCATGACACAGCAGCAATGAGTCCGTTACCTTGACCACCAGGTTACCGAGATCACTTGCATTGTAGAAAGTCAAAATATATGGTTATTTCAATTAAAATACGAAATCATATATAAAATAATATCTAAATTTTAAAGTGCCTAATTTTTTTCATAACAAAAATAAATAATTTAAGCATGTATACCCATCTCCAGCTTCTCTCCAAAATTTTCCTCCTTCCAGAAGCATTCTTCCTCTATCTGAAACCATAAACAGTATGTTCTTCGGTGGCCTTAACTCTAGCCCTACTGAATTAAAAAAATGGAATATTTTAAATTTTATTAAAACCTAAGGAAAACAACTCATTATATCATGATTTATAATTTTGGAAAAAAGGTACGTTTTATGTGAGAAGTTTGAATTTTTATTTTGATTATTGAATAACCAATAAAATATGAAAGTAAATAACTATTGTATTTACATACATAACACTAAACGTTAAAAAGTATTTAATAGTTTCATATTTAAGTCTAAATTATGCTTAATTATTTTTAAATTTTACGAGGGAATATGTTTAATGAAATTTAAAAAAGATACTTAAAAAATTTCAGCCATGCAAAATGATATTGAATTTATGCTATTATCAAGTTAAATATCTTATATACAGTTTAAAAAAAACATTTTTTTTCCAATTATATTTGCAATATTTTAAATGCCATAGTCACAAAAGGAAAGTATTTTCGAAAAACCTAAAAGAATAAAAATACTTAAATATTATTTTTGTAAAAACAGTATTTTTTTCGTTTATTCAGTAAGCTATTTTTTATTCAATGTTTGCAAATTTATTTTCTACACGAATTAAAAAAAAAAAACTTACTGAATATATTACACTGAACCTTCAAGAATTTTATTCTTCCACTTTCAAATCATTCTATAATTTTTATTGAAATAAAGGAAAATATATTCTCAAAATTTCTGTATCCTGTTTTCTAAATACAATCTGATTATTTTAGCTGTTTTATTGAATAAATTCATAAACTAACTATTATTAAACTAAGTTTTTACTGTATGGCCAATAGGTGTAAATCTTCTTTGCAAATACATTATTAAGAAATAATTTATATAGATAGGCCATATGAATAAATTTCAAAAATCAGATATTTTTGCATTTATATGATGTATTTCTAATACCTACAAAGCATTACGCAGTTCAATATAAGCATCGAAGACAAAATTTAAATATATCAATATAGCAAATTTATAATAAAATAAACTGAAGCAATCGAATTCCCTATTGAAAAATTCTAAAAGTATTTAATTGTTTCAAAGAAAGTTTTATTACATGCATTTTTTTTAAAGAACAATTATTTGAATTCAATATTTTTTACATTACTCGACTAGAAAAGATCGTATTTATATTTTGCCCTGTAGTGATGATATATAAAAAAAGCTAAAGGAAAATAAATAGCTGTCTCTTATAATTTCATTCTAATTTTGATGTAACACTTTTAGTGTTTACGAAATAAAAGATCGAAGGAATAAATAAAAACACAAGGATTCCATTAACCATCTAATCATAGAAAAAAATATTTCGATGGTTTATCGGGATTAAAACTACATTTCACTTTGTTTTATTTTTAAATACATAAATATTAACAACTGTGCAGTGTTTGAGTGTTATAAGTTTAGATTTGCTAAAGTTTATAAAATCGCACTTTTATAAATCTACATAATACTTTTAATTACCTACAACACAATAAAAGTTATTGAAATGAACAGTGCTCTCTACTTAAAAGACGCTGGGAGAATGCCTTTGTAATTTCTATTTGAATATTAATTATATCTTTTAAAAATGTGTGAACGCTAAATAAAAGAATAAATAAATAATTGAACTAAGGGAAATATTTTCATTTAACTTAACTTTGTAATTTCAAACTGCTTTTTAATAATTAGAAATATAAGAAGGAAATGAATAATTAAATTTTAATGCAAAGGTTTTCATACTAATAAAATCTATAAATGTACTTAATTACTAGTATACGCATAACACTGGTTGTGACTATTAACGATCTAATTTTTACTACCCTTTCTGAGAAAAATTACTATTACTACTATTAAAATAATGAATTTACTTGTACATTTAATGAAATTGAAGGAAAAATATCATTGTTAAGATTCGATTTGAAATAGAAGATATAATAGACTTTTCATACGTTTGTTCTAACCATCTTGGTATCCAAAATTTAACAACAATAGGAAAGTTAACGAAATGAAATAGTTGAATAAACAGATACTGATGTTAACTACCAATTGTGTGTGGGTAACTATTTGCTCCGTAAAGTAGCAGGACGATTTAGTGAGCTAGGAATTGTCGGCTATTTTTACTAAACCTAAAGGTTTTTAATAAACTCTAATTCTAAGTTAATCTGGCTATGTTCCAATTGATAGAAATAATCATGCTTGTCCTTGGGACACCAGTGTATAATGGTACACAAAACACTTGATTAACTAATTAATATTGTAATGTGAATTTTTTAATAATGAAAAATATTATTTATTATAATTATCAATTTACTCCATAAAAGTACAGGTTGTTTTTAAGAGTAAATGAAAATATCAACGTGCATTATATTTTATTGTATTTTATAAAAAAATTATATGATAATGTAAAAAAATATGAAAATACTATGAATAAAATAGGTTTTTGTCACCTAAATTTAACAATTTGATGTAACCGAATAGTTTTTTCTTTGATATTTTTATTTACACAGCTGTTAGATTAAATTACTTTCCGTTTCAATTTATTAATTTAAATACTTTCGAAATATTAGTTTTAGATAATAAAGTCTTAAAATTAAAAAAATATCATTCCATCATATCTGAAAAGAATTCATTAATAGTTTTATTTAACATTAAATTCATTTTATTTTCGGTTCCTACGAATAGGTTAAAGGGTATGCAACTAGCAATTTAAATTATCTCCGATATCCATAATGTAAACATATATTTAAATATACATACTTAGGGTATATGAACGCCGTTAGGAAAAATATTTAGCATTGAAAGTATTAATAAATGGTTTTACGTATTACACGACTCATATCTTTCAGAAATCTAACCAAAATGTGCTTTAATATTCATAAACATGCGAAAAACTCACTTTAAACTCTATAACGGTACTCTGACTGAATTTAACTTCAACCAAGTAATTTCTTTTACAGAACAGTGTATAAGACAGACACACATCCACTACGATTCTATCTTTTAAAAAATAATTAATTTCGAAAAGTGCTGAATCCCACTACATCTCATTTTATAGGCTCTGCAATTTAGCACAAGGCATTATGGAGCATGTGACCCAAGCGTTCTGATATAAATTTGTTCATATTTCAAGTTGGATGGCCGCATTAAAATTAATGGAACCCTCTTCTAAACGTAGGAGAGTGCCGCCGCTTTTAATTACACTGCATCAGTTTTATTTATACCGGTCGTTCCATTTCTGTTCCATTTAATGGAATGTTCATGTAGTTTAAAGAAAATGAAATGGAACTTACGAATTTTCTTTGCCATGATCTCAACCACATATTTCCGTGTGCATAAATCATTGACATATCATTAGTAGTAACAATGTTTCGAGGATTTGGAGCATTGTCTTTATTATCTTCCGAACGAATCTATTGAGCTTGTCATTATTATTGGAATATCTTTTGTGATTCTCGCTTCGTTCTGGAAGACCATTCGCATTGAATTCAATATCATTAACCTAAATTGCATCATTAATTTTGTCTTAATTAATAGAATACCAATAGTGCAAATGCGAAATGAGTGGGATTAGGTATCTAGATTTTGCATTTAGAATAGTAAAATTGTAAATCCTTATTATTTGTAAAATGCAATGTTTAATACTTTTGTTACTTACCTGTGTGATGATACGTTGAAAAATAAATGGCTGGGGTTTGATAAATGCATTCCTCTTTTTCGCTCTAAAAGAAAACTTGAGCAATTAGAGAACTGAAAGGCTTTTAAAATAAATCAAACTATTTTTTAAAAGGCAAAATAAACATTAATTATACACAACAATTCTTAAAAATAATTAAGTGCTATTTTTACGATGGTATAAGCTCAGTTAAAATATGGAGCATGAATTTCTATAGAGGGGAAATAGTAAAAATTGGTTTCAAAGAAAAAAAAATAGAGCAATTAGTTTACACCTTTTTTAAAACACACTCATTATATATTGTTTACAAAAAATTAGAAATTCCTGATAATATTTTAAAAAGAGATAGAGTGAAAAATCGGTTACAATTTATGAATTATCTTTATATGCTTTAAATATAAAATTAATTTGATAAAAGCATAATAAAATTGCAATATAAACATTTTTATATTTGAATGTATAATAAATTATGCATTCTAGAATTCTTGACTTTTATGAATGATTTTTAATAAATGCATAATTTATGAAAGGAATTTTAATGGGAGTTTTTTATGTTGCTTTTCAGAATTATAATAGGTAACATATGGGAATAATTTTATTTATATGAGAAATTATGAATTTGCCTATTGAGGAATTATCGAGGTCTAATTAGTATTATATGATTTACGAAGAAAGTTTTTCAAAAAGTATCCTTTACTTGGAAACTTTTATGGAATCTATACAATTGCTAATGGATCTATAGAAATTAGAAATAATTAATATCTAGTTTTTACTTTTGTAAATTTTGATGTTTTAGTTCTGAATAACTTGTCTATATTTAGATGGGAAAGGTTATTTTAGCAAAGCTTGTAGACTTTTTCTTATCGTATTGATTTTTCTGACTTCATGGGACATTGAATATATTATTAAGTCTAGTTATGAAAATGAAACATTTAGAATACATTCAATTATATAAATAATTTACAATTTTAAAAATATGTATAGTTATGAACTACTAAATATATGAACGTTAAACTTTTCTGTCATGTATTAAAACACTTAAGCTTACTAGCTATTCGGAATAGCGAGAGTAGTTTATCGTGAGATCGCCAACGCATATCTTCTGGTACATGTTGTTGTGTGTGTTGTTGCTAATACCACCTGTCTGACGAAGTCCGATCGAAGTGCAGGAATTTCATCATGACATCGGGATATATTGTACGCCTGTCGTTAACCGTAGCTTTGAGCACCATGCAGGTGACAGTATGATTTGGCTCGGTTCCACCGTAATTTTGAGGGAGAACACCCTGGGAGTGGTCAGGGGTTTCCCACCTCTCTTCTTCTTCCACCAACCACCAGAGAGGTCTTGCGGCTCGACGGCTATTTAGAGTACCCCTTGCCGCGAAAGCACTATACATTTACAAACATCCATGTTTTCTCCGGGATTCGAACACAGGCCCTACGGCACAGCAGTCAGCGTCGCTAACCTCTATACCGGATGGGCGACCTTCTGGTACGTAATTCGTACGTTCTGTTGAACGATTAAGCGCATTTGGTATTTCTCGATGATTCCTTTTCTTCATTCTATATGCATATTTATGCCCATTTCAGTAGCGATACAACGATAAAACCAGTCAGCTGTACGTATACCTGTGATTTGGTTTCTCGTTTGCCAGAATTACCCTCGATATAATTGGTCAAATATCTCTTACTCTACAGGCGTCTTTTGGATCATAACCTCAAAATTTTGGATTCCTAGTGACTGAGAACAGCAAATATTGTTTCCTTTGCTGTATAATACCCTTTTATTTCTTTCTATAATCCGGTGACTAGCTCATATTTAAATACATCTGCATAATTTGTTTATATTTTGCTTAATTTATTGCGTGTTGACCGAAATTTGCATACTTATACACCTGAATTTTCATGGTATAACATTTTCGATGCCGGACAGTATGTCGATGTATTTCTCAAATTCATTGAAGTCAAATCAGTAGGACTTACATTCTACAAAATAAGAGACTCTGTACTTTAAATACGGTTATATGAGTTGTTCCATTTATTGGATCAACATTGAATCTCGCGCGAAATTGTTCCTGTTACGAAGCGTTAAGGAGTATTCAAATGATCCAGAAGACCATTCTAAATATCTATAAATTGCTTATGTGAAATTTTGTTAATTTTTAAATAAATTATTTTACTGGGTAAAAGTAATTAGTTTAAAAAAGTTGCGCACACAGGAATTTTTCAAGGGAGAGGGGGGGGTCCAAGGTCGAAAGTCCACTGTTCTCGTACCATGGTTCAATACGCCGCCCAACATATTCTTTTAATTTTGTCGATTTTTGCGAACAAAAAACAGTAAAAATTAATTAATAAATGAATAATTATATAGTATTAATAAATAAAATTAATTATCAAAAACAATAAATTTTTACGTACTATATACATAGAATTATAATCAATTGAAAAAAAAAATCAAGGGTTTTTTTGGGGGGGGGAGGAGTCTGGACACCCAGGACTACCCCCTTGTGTACGCCATTGGTTTAAAATATTAGACATTAAAAATTTATTATATTTAATTTTTTTCACATTTCAGTATACCAGTGTACTTTTCCCAAACTGCCATTGCATAAGAAAGGCATATAAGATAAAAAGGAAAACTGTACAGAGTTTAAAAAATATTTACATTTGCATGTTATTTACTTTATTTTTTATCAACTTACTCTTCTGGGAGGACAAGGAATATTATATGTATAACCACTTCTTGTGCTGCCAAATGTGCCGGTATTTTCCTGATTGCCTAAACTAGGATGAACACAGTGTTCTCTGTTGTAACTTTGTACCCTGCTGGTGGCATATGGAGCTGGAAAATATGCTGGGTCCTGTCCACTGTCATATGTAGCAGAAAGAGGAATATTTTCTTGCTTCACAGTATCACTACCATCCGCTCCTACAAAAAATTCAATACATTTTATTTATTTTTATTATTGTACATAATTGCGAATCTTTCCTTTTTTGGCCTATTATCGTCCTCATTTTGCCTTTTATACATCTATATTATTCAAAAGCATCAAGATTTTATCATCAATACATAAAATGGAGTTGTTGTGAGTAAAACTTTATTGAGAATGAATGCTATTATACGGAAATATTAACGTATAGGATCATTGAATTTAATGCTGAAAGTTATTTTACAAAAACCCAAGTCTTAGTAAACATACATATGATATATCCTTGAAAGGGAAGTTATTTTAGTAGATTTATATCCGAGATGTACCACATTACCTGGAAAGAAATGACCATCTTACTATTAATTGAAAACTCAGCTTCTAAATTTTTCAATTTGAGGAAAATTAATGCATAATCGATGTATTTTATTTGTCAACTTCATTTTAAAGTCCTTCTCTCTTTTATACCTCTTTTTCATTTCTTAATTATAAATAGGGTATTTATTTAATTTGTACAGTACTAAATTAATTATTATCATAATAATAAATATACTCTTAAATGGCCTCGGGGCCAAAAATGTTATTCCGGATAATATAAAAAGAGTGTTATTCCAAATAATAGGAAAAGTTATTATTTAATTAAAATAATTGAGGAGGGATAACAAATGACCTCTACTTAAAATAACAACATACACACACATATAATTGTATAGATGAGAGATATATATAACAGATTAGGGATGAGAATTACTGTCTAGAGTCCCACAACATTTATTGCATTCCTTTGCAAGTATCTTCTAGTATCAATGATTAAAGATTCTAGAGTCCTCTTCCAAAAAAAAGAAATATTCAGTACATATCATTGTTTCATATTGAAATTGAATTGGAAAAATAAATAATAGCAAAGTATTTCAGACTATAAATATAAGGTATAAATTAGACTATATGTAAGATATATATCAGATTATATATATATATATATATATATATAAGAGATGAGTTAGACTCTATATGTATAGGGTATATATTAGACTATATATATAAGCTATATACGAAAAATATAAAAAAGGAAGTTTTCTTAGATATAAAAGGTTAGTTAAAACATAAGCCAATTACATTGAAATGTTTTAGAAGACTTTAATTTGGTATGGACATCTATTCAGAATATTTCGAGAGTTATCCATCACAATTTTAACATTTCAGTTATGGAAAGGGGGGGAGGGAGTTCGAAGTAATGGTCATGGTCACACCCTCATAGTCAACGTTATTTATTTCGAACCGTGATTTCGAGTTCCAATGTCAATAATAGTTTGGCAGGTGTTGCGTGTAGAAGTGTTGAGATTCAATAGATTCAAATTGGTATGTCGAAGAGGTTACGATTGTAATGACTGTTCTGGTAGTGTTCACGCCACTTGACTAATATATATGATAGAACGTGACGTAAATAAAGCACAATAAGTTCATAATTTTGAATTACTCCTTCAAAACCCCCGAAGCATATCAATGTGCAAAAATTATGGTCGGTTGAGACGACTTTTTATGTAATGCCACTCGAAATAATTACAAATAGTCACAAACAAATGTCATTAGATTTCTAAGCCAACAAAATATGAGAGAAGTTCTTTCTAGAGTTCTTTCCAGAGTGTCCTACACGTATTTGATTGTATTCAGCTCAGGGAACCTGGCTGGCCAATCCCCGCATTGAATATCTTACTTTTTCAACAATTTTTAAATAGTTATTGCACGATGATGTTGCAACGTTGTAGTCATTGTGGGCTTGAAACACTTCAAAAATCCACGAGAAGAAGGAAACACTTAGTACAAAAGCCACCATGTGAGTGAATGTTTTACAAGTCTCAGCACGCGCGGGTACCTAGCATGATATCTCATCAAACGGGAACTCTGCTACGCATACTTCTGGAGTGTATAGTGTGTTTTTTGTTTTTCCATGACGTGTTAATGACCAGAATCGTTAATTAGAATAAACTTGCTGTCATCGGTAAATAATACTCGACTGAAATGGTGATTTATCAAGTTCTTGTGATTCCATCACAGAGAAATGCGTTCTTCGATAATTCAGTGTTCATGGCAAACTCTACATTGATCATGGAATAAATCAATTATCTTTGTGTAAATGCTATATCTATCATTCGGCAATCAGTTTCATGTGTCTTGCGATTTATCCATTATCTGATGGCTGTTTCTTTTCACCTGTAAGACAATATACAGGTCATCCGCAATAATGTAGTCATACTACCCAGCCCTTGATATTTGTTCCTGCAGTTTGAACAACTGTAGCAATACTTCCCAAACTCGATCTTGTCAGCGATTCTGAACTTAATAACCATACTAGTCACATTTCAACCTGCCTCCAGCTTCAGATCAATTAATTCAGTTGTCGTCTATAAGTTTGACTGTTGTTCAAGTTCACTTAATTTTAATTGGCATATACCGAATCTTCAGAATAAGAATGCTGAATGTATTATGTATGCGTGCTTTATATCTTTTTGACACTCGCCGTTTACCTCGTACTGCTTACATACGCATACACTATGGTACCTAACTCCAATCGATCTCCTCATTTCGTCAGTAGTAGTAATTAATTACATTGATATGTGATTTTTTCAGCTCATTCCTAACTTGCATTTTACCACTTTTTTAAATTCTTCTTTAGACTAGAGCTTTTATATTTGGAACGAAATATGCTGTCATTCCAATATTACGTATGGAAGTATGAGATAGAATCATGTCAAGAAATCTCCTTCAATTAGAATATAGCTGCCCATGTTCTTGAGATTATTATATTACTGAGCTGCAGTTGCCCCAATAAACATTCCATAATTTTACTATATTTAATTTATTCTAAGAAAAGATATATAGCTATATAATTTGGGAGGAATATTTATAAAAAAATATGAAATAATATATTGTATTAAAGTTTATTTTATTATTAATAAGAATCTGAAGAGTAAAAACAAGGGCTGAGAGGCCCTATTATAGTCAAAAGGAATTCAACATTAGCAAATGTAATGTCATTTTTTGTAAGAAAATGTTTCCCTACTTTGTGCAGTTTCAACTTAAAACTGCTCGATTTCAAATGTTATACCATAATAGATGCAACTTTAAATATTCGATGCACTTGAAGTTGCACGCTGAATTTGAAAAATACTCTGAAAATATTCCTAACATATCTCTTTCCCAAGAGTATCACTTCTAAACTTTTTGCATTGATCTCACTAGAATTTCAAAACCCTACTTCTGTAAGACGTAGAAGATATCAAACATTGCGGCTGAAGAAACTGAGGACACAATAAATTGTTCCTTTAGCAGTCTCCTTCAAAATGAAAAATATCTTCTCTTACATACAATCAATATAAAATATGTATGATTTTTCGTGCATTGAGGGCTTCACAGACAATAGAAATTGTATAGATATGAAGAATCATTGCATAAATGTGAAACTCGAAATTTTGATTTCTAAGGACAACCACTTAAGAAGCAAATAAAAATGAGATATTAAGATTCAGATTCAACGTCTTTTGAATTAACAATTTTATTGGTTCTTTGACAATACGATGTATGTTGTCAAGAAATATCATTATTTGGATATAACAAAGAAATGGTTTTCAATTTTGAGATAAAAGTAAAATACACTTTATCTTAAACGTATCATATAATAGATAGGAAATATTGTCCTAAGCCTTTTTCATTGTTTCCCGGAACAAATATTAAATGGGTAATGTTTTAATTTCGGTTGCTCTCTGAATTAAGGGTTCTTTTGTTCATTTTCACAAATAAAATGAAATATTTAAAATTAATAGATATGTTAAAATGTCCTCAAAAATTAATGTCCTTTTATTATCCCTATAGATATAAGATTAATTCGCGCAACTTAATATTCACTACAAAATTTATAAAAAAATAATTGTCTCGGAACTTTTATGTTAAAGTCACAAAATTTTCATTTAAAATACTAGTTTTTTCACAAAATTTTTGTGTAAAATATACAATTTGGTACGAAGATTAAGAAGAGGTCGTAGTTAAATGTACAGTCGACTTGCAGTTGAAATGCATGCACTTCTCATACTTTTTGTTTTAAATTTCTTATTTTCCCCTTTGAATATACACCGTACAGTTTCTTTTTTTAAGTGGAGGTAACTACTACTTATTTAGTGTTAGAAGAAATTATACATTTAATTTATTGCAAAATTTGATTGTTGAGTACTTAAATTACTGTTTAGAAATTTAATTTTTAAACTACCACGAATTTCTTCCATAATTTAGAATGACAAAAATAAACAAATATGAGTTCAATAAAAATAATATTAAATGATTGAATTAGTTTTAATTGCTTGATTTTAAATTCAACATTGTGTATTCGTTAGGTTTATATTTACTCCTTAATAATCAAACAATGTATTTCATTTACTAAAAGGCAAAAAAATTTTTTTCTTTTTCTGAAAACTATTACATGTCATTATAAATGTAAGGAAACATGATTATGCTCACAGAAAGTAATCTCAGTTTTAAACATAACAAAGGATTAGTATGGGAAGAAATGACTACAAAAATGAAAGATGTTGATTTGAATTTCAGTTATATATTTCGATTTAAGGGTTATTGACAAGTATTCTTAAAAAAAAACTGATTAATATTAAATATCTAAAAAAAGTCAAACATTTATTGAATAACGTTGAGATATTATCAATATTTTAATAATTAGTAATACTACTTTTGAGATATGAACTCAAAAAAACTTTGTATATTCTATATTCATTTCGCATAACATTGTGTTATGTTTATATATCAATACGATTTCATGTAAGGTTTTTCGTACTAACTATACGTTACCAGATTAGCATTTTCGATATTCCACTGCAGTATCTTTTAATATATATTAGTTTTGATAGACTTTTATTTCTCTAACGCTTTCTATATTACTTAAAAAGATAATTTTCGATATCAGTATTGGTTTAGTTTAGCCTTTAGTTTTATCTCCAAAAATGTGTCTTATATGAAAAATTACACTCATAGTAAATATAAAATCCCCCACCCCATTTGTTAAAAATAAAAAAAAACTAATTCTACAAGAAGCCTTTTTCCCTCCCTCTCCTAATTTATAGAAAATTTGAACAGAAACAGGCGGAAGTTTTGACATATACATCCATTATGATCATGTGATAATGTTATGTTAATTTAATTTATGACCAGGCCTGCTTTTTCTTACCGTCTGGCGTCCTGGGACGACATCCGGGCGTTCTTCTTTTTGTTATTACGCAGACCACACAAATGACTAGAATTAAAACAATAGCTGAACTCACAACTGGGACGGTTATCGTGAGGTGGCGATAGAATGGACTCGTGACGTCACTCACTTCGGAAGGACGAGGTGGATATTCTAAAAAAAATAAATAGAAAATATATTTTTTGGATTTTAGTGTGTGGAATGATTTTCAATGATGTAAGAAAAGGGTGTGTGAAGATGAGAAAAGATAATTGCCACATTGTTGCTATAGTAACACAAACAAAATGGCAGGATTGTTTTTTATTTCATGGTTTTTGCTATGTAGTACATAACAAAGTTTCTAACACGGAATATGATTATAAGTCTGTTACATAATAACTAGATGAAAGGTAGAAAAAAGATATAGTTAAATCATTCTTAAAATATATCAAAATTGGTTAAAACTAAATGAAAATATTTATTTTTAAAAAGTAAATCATTTATATAATAATTTTTAGCTAATTTACCGTTTTTGATGTTGATGGATGTATTAAGAAATTTAAGAAGCAGGATAGATTACATCATTTTAAGATAAGTGATTTAAGATTTGATACTTTTTTTTTGTAATGCGCTTAATTTTACTATTGCATGATCCTTAGTTAAAATGACACAAAAATATAAAACGCATTTTATGTATTAAGTATATATTTCAAGAGTTATTCATTTATATACATAAAAATTTATAATTTTTTGTAAGAAATGGTGTGGGTAACAAAAGTATTTTTACGAGAATGTTGACAGAAAGACCTTAAAAAACTAATTTTATAGGTCGAGTTATCTTATACCTGGTAAATAAAACTGATGTTTAAGTATTTAAACATGTACAGCAGAAAATTTGTTTGAAATATATATATATATATATATATATATATAATGGATGACTTTACTTAATACATATTAGTACGCCAAATGTTTTGGTTTTGCCACAATTTCAAAAAAGCGCATGATTTATGAAATTTAAACTACAGGGACTTAATACTTCAAGGTTGAATGGTACACAGTGTCATCAAAAATGTAAAGATAATCATTCGTATAGTACAGCATGAAGCAAGAAAAAGAGGTTTCATTAAGAGAGACAGAAAAAAAATGACGTTATTGCAAAATACTGTCAGGTCAAGAGGAAGAATGACGATCCAAAATTTCCTAAGTAAACAAGCTTCTTTAGTTGCATGACACCGTTTGTTCATATTCAACACAATATTATGTAACGTTTCACGAGTTCTGAGTTTCCATTCCTTAATCAACATCTGCATCAGCTAATTGATGTTCTACGCTGGATATGATCGTATATTGCTGGTAGTTTTTCTAAAGCATTCCACACATGTTTATTGTGATTTAAAACAGAATAGCATGTTGATCAATCCAATATACATGTATCTTAACTCTCTAGAACCTCCTCGACAGCATGGAATCTGTATGTGGTTATACAAAGTCGCCAATAAAAACAATACCTAAATTAATGTTACTTTAATATAAATACACTTGGATGAATGAAAGCCTCAATATTTTAATGATTTCTGGTATTTGAAATCCTATCGAAGAAAACAGATTGAAGGTCCAACCACACACATCCATTTTATCACGTATTCCTAAAGGAACATACTAGGACCATCCAAAATGTCTTTTTTAAAATTTCAGTAAGATGAAAGAGTGTAATTATTTCTCGCCATATCCAATAGAACCGAAAAATATTTCTCTGATTAAAAGAACTTTGGACAGTAAAGGACGTGACACCATTCATAAAATGTATAGTTTTTGTGTTCATTACAATACTGTGAATGATGACGCAAATGGTTGATAAAATGCAGAGTTCAGGACATAGGATGAATGGATCAATTTAATGAAGAAGTCTGGATAAATATGGACACTTCTAGATATAGTCGCTGCTAAAAAATACTGAACACTTTCTTATTGTGATATTTTTTTAGCTGGAAAACAATACATTGGTCACTGATTACCATTTACTTTGACGACTGCAATCAGCCTTTCTTCAGCTTTTCCTGTTTTTTGGGACGCTCTTTCCAAGCTTTGGACACAACAAATTTCTCACTTCCAAACTTATTGGTAACCTTCAGTAAAATATGCTTCACCTCAAACTTAATGATCTTTCCACCACATCTGGAGGATTTCGTGAAGCCGTATTGAATACGTATGATTTCCTTTTTAATTGTAGTTAATATAGCCTTTTCTTTTTTGTAAGATTCCGCGTTGTCTATCCGTATTGTGTGTCCTCACTTTACCTCTGACTTTATGCTTCTGATGTTTGCATATGCCCCTCTTTTCTGTTGAACTGACTTTTTACAACTGCAAAAATAATTAAAAAAAATTTATGCCTTTATGGTGAAAACTGATTTTATTGCTTTCAGTTGTGTATTATCTAGAATTACTTAAAAATGAAATTCAATGAAAACAATAGTGAAACTTCCATATTTTCATTAGACTTTAGGGCTATTTCTTAATTTATTTTCTTTCTCTTACGGCTAAATAATTTTTTTGTTGCAGTGAATTAGTTACACATTGGACTTCTTCTTTTATCAGTTACCTTTCAGATTCATTGTGAAATTATGCATCAATAAAGTTTGTATTTGCTGAAATGTTTTATTAACGTTCGGATACTTTTTTCCGATACTGGTGAAAAATTTATGCTATCAAAATCATTTATTTACATGTAGGCATGAATATAAAGTGACGTAATAAAAACTTTAACTTCTAAAATCTATAATGAAATAAAAAAAAAATTAGGAAACATATCCAGCATTCACGTAACGCTATTTGAAAGTAAAATTGAAAGCAACACACAGTAAATATATAACATACTTTTATTAAGTGTGTTTGGTATCAAATTCTAAATCCAAGCAAACAAGGGAGAAATGGAAATGCAGAAAATGGAATATATATTTATTCAAAATTAACTGAATAAGAAAGACTAATAATTTTACATTCCTGAATTTTCAGACTGTTGAAACTTTTTAGTTGAGTTTATATGATAATACCTTCTTAATATATGAGTCATTTTTATTAAAATACGTTTGTTCTTAGTTCTTTCTCTATCCCTCTTTCATCTCCGTGCAAGATTTGTGAAATCTTTTATATAACAGCGGTCGTCTCTTTAAAATTTAGATAATAATCTTTACGCATTAGTATTCAGATTTTAAAAATCATAAGTTTGAGTACTTTCATGTTTTTTGAAACAGTACTAAGTTCCTTTTCGGGAAATTAGTAGATATACTAATTAAATTACTTTATACTTTCGAAATTATAATAGCAGTTTTCAAATACTTTTCACATCTTTCAAGGAATTTTCAGGGGTATTTTTGTCATTTGTATAAATTAAGGTCATTAGGAGCACACCAGCAATAAATAACAAAATAAAAACTTCATTATTAGTATAATAGAGGTAATAATCATTAACTCAAACTTAAGTTACAAAATTTTTAAAACTCCCATTTGTGGAGTTTTCGTTTAGCTAGATATTTTTTTGGATACCGTCATCAAATATTTCTTTTATGTAATACATAGTGACTTTTTCTAAAAATGAACAACAGAGGTTTCCGGGAAGAAGAAAAATAACACAAGTTTTGAATAATATTTTTATTTTGTTCGTTGAAAGGAAAACATTTAAGAAATAATCTTTTGTAATTTAAAAATGGAGATTTTGTGAAATATTTTTATACTACTATCTGTTATTATATTGTTTTATTATATTTGTTAGTGAAGAAACTGTAAGGTATTTTATATTAAAATTGCTTTTTTTACAGATTTGTATTTCTCCAAAAGCACATTTTATGTAACATGACTTTGCGGATTTTTTATATAGTACGATGATCTACATAAAGCATAAAAGCTTTAATTCTATGGATTAACAATAAATGCTAATACAAAAATAAGAACTACTTATCTCTCTCAACAGCCCTTAATCTAATTTTTAAATTACAATTTATATAAGGATCTATGTAAATTATTACTAAGTATACTGGACTAGAATCTTGAAAAGGTTTTAATTTACTTGTATTGCTTTGAGATAAAATGGCTTATCCCATAGTAGACATAAATTTGTTTAAATGAGTAAGGCAAGTACGTAGATTATGAGTGAAAAAGACTAAACACAGGTTTTTTTCTTAAAGAAAAATCGCTTTAAACCAGTACTTCTCAAACTTTCAATATTTGCCACCCAATATTCAATTATAACAATATTCAATTATAACTTTCATCGTTCCCCGTTGATTCATACAGTAACAATGCATTGAAACAATAATACTATACTTTTACGCTAAGGCTACAAAACTACTTTATCCTCTTAAATGCTTCCGGCGTGTATATAAGTCTCGCTTAACCAATGCGTCAAATGCCCTGGACGAAAAATACGTCTTTCCGAAGTACGATCTTTTCTGTGCACTGCTAACCATAAAATTATTCCGAAGGTTTTTGAATACAATAAAAGGAAATGGACAGTGTTTGCGAATGCTATCAGAGGATTTCCTTATTTATCCCCCCCCCCATTCCTTTAATGCATCTGCGTGGAAAACGGAGGCATCGGGAACGAATTGTATAACTTTTAATCGCAGTCAAGGGGTTATTTATAAACCTTACAAATTATCAAGATAAGTTTTATTAGTAATTTTTGTATAAGATTTTATTTATGACAAGCTCGTAGGATCACTGTTAATTATTAAACTTGTTCTTAACTTAGTGTTGATAAAATAATTTTCAAATACATTGTGTAGTACTGATACATTTTTAAATGTCTGATATTAGTGCAAATGTTAAATTTATTTATTATTTTAGAATGTTAAATTTATTTATTTTTTTATACCAGAATGTATTTGGTTTGTTTACTTTCAGTAAATTAATATTTTTTTTCTAAATAATCTTTTATTTTCAATATGCTCGCACCTCTCTTGTAAAATTATCATACCTCTCTAGAAGAGCGCACCCCACAGTTTGAGAAACGCTGCTTTAAACATTAAACCTTCTGTTATCTTACCATTATCATACACTTATGCAAAAACTCCTAAAGTTATTGGGATTCACAAGAGCATGAAAAAATTAATAAGTACATCTCATGAAAGTTCGAATTTAAAAGCGATATTAAACTGAGATTCAGATTTCAAAATTTGTGTTAGTATCGAATTTCAACCCATTTTCACATTTCACTTATTTTTTAATTTATGCAAAATGAAATTCCATATCTATAAAGTTGCTTGAGATCTGTATGCTAAATGATATATTTCCTTTACAATCATTCTCATTTATTGTAAAAGTGGAAAGGCATACGTAAAATAAAACTAAACTATGTTTTGCTGAAGAAAATATTTTAGTTTATAACCAAATGAATTACCATTTTACAGCCTTTTGTTGAAATAAAGTATAAGATAAAATTACTTAAAACTATTCGACATCATGAGATTTTAATGAAAGATGAAAATAAAATTTGTAAAAAAAGTAATTTTAATGTAAGTAATATTTTTAATATATCATTTATAAATGCTAATATAATATTGTTTTTAATGTAATAATTTCTTATTAATTAATTTGTATCCTTTGAGTAATTTTGCTTTTAATTTCTAAAATTGCTTGTACATGTGTTTGTTTTCGAATCTCACTAATCGCCTAACTTCAATGCAAGTGCTATGCACATTTTTGATCATATGAGGTTTGCTATTACAATAAGTTATTTAAAATGTAAATAAATAACACAATAAATGCTTCACAATTTTCGAGGCCATGGTAGTCCACTGGTTATGGTCACGAACTCATGAGTTCGTGTCATGACTTCGATCTCTAGTGTCACTGAAAACCCGCTAAGTGGAAGGGCTGTTGCCAAATAAATCTATCAAGGCTTAAAGTCCTGCATTGGCGTGCTGTGGTAGTATGAAGAAAGGGGTGCCAGCTCAGATGTCATCCTCATACCCTTGATCGAAGCTCGAAATTACAAGGTTAATCATCAAAAACTCCAATGTTGCTTTATGTAGTGCCACGTTCATAAGCATTTACTGCCGCTGCTGAGTTTTTGACAAAGACATTGATCGTTATTAATTAATTGTAAAACATGCATAAAAATAACTGTACAAACAATTAATATCCCAAAATGAAATATGTTTATTATGTTAGGAAAAATTCTTTTTGGAATGATAAATGAAGCATATATAACTATACCTCCTGAAAGTGTCAATGTAGCAAAAATATATTCAGCATCTGTTGATCCGGCATCATTCCTAGATGTCATCAGCAATGAGTACCATGTTCCAGGTACCAAATCTGTAATTGTCACTGTTTGTTGTTCAGGTATAACATTATTGCTGACCAAAGTCCATTCTTGATGTCCGCTGACTTTGTATTGAATGACAAAGAACCTGATTGGGCATCCACCATTGTGCCAACTGTTGAGGTTAACCGTAACTGTAGTTGAATTGACCGAAAGAAGAAGCCTCTTATCAGGAGCTAGTGGAGCTAAAGTTATAGTAAAAAGAGATTAGGGAAAATAATATTATTCTACTTAATTATTATATGAAAGCTAGTTAAAAAAGAATCTCAGAATGAGCATAAAAATACATTCATACAAAACTGTAGAGTATGCTTTAGTGTGAGAATAATGTTAAATACTATATAATAAACAATTAATTAATTGTTCGATATTTTAGAAAGAGAAATTTTGTGTTCCATTTAATGAAACACATATTTCAGACAAATATTTGCTATTGAAAATAGCAGTTGTTATTTGGTATTAAAATAGAATAGTTATGTAAAGAAAGGTAACATTGTTAAAATGAAAAATTTCTTTTTTGTACAATTAATTTATTTTCCTTATTAATTACTTTTTCATTAAACACTCTAAATAATATTTAACAACAACTTTTTTCACTAATGAAAAGCATTTCCTTGTTTTCTTATTTGTTCTAGTTAGGAGCTTCATTCAACAAACTTTTCCATGCAAACTCAATTACTTTTTTTTAAAAAAAACAAGCGATTAACAAATAAATTAAGAGAAACATTTATAAAATATTTCCGGAGCTGTTAATAAAAAATGAAGAATAACTGTATCATGGGGGACAATAAAGTCTCACCTCCTTGAATTTAGAATTGCCTCTAAGAAATAATACAATTTATTTCAACGAGCTAACGCTACACTGCTCTTTATTTAAAACCATCAAGTAATTCTATTAAAATAAATTTATCGTATTTCTCTGTAAGAATTCACGAAAAAGTAAAAAGCAGTTTCATATTTTTACAATTCATATTTCTTTATCATTTTAAAGCACGAAATTGCTTGAAGCTTAAGATATAAAACATTAATTTTATATTTCGAAATCGTATCTTTTACATTGGAAAGATTAGATGGCACATGTGCGAAATAATTTACGATAATTTCCCTTGCGGGCAATCTAATATTTTATAGGTACTTTTGATATTATTTCTGGAAAGGAAAGAAAACTAAGAAATTTTAACTTAGTAAATATTTTAAAGCGATGTCTTGCTTCATAATATTTATTTGCAATGACTCAAAAATTGCAGTATTTTTTTGTTTGAATAATTTTTTTTATTAAAAGATATTTCAATTTGAAAAAGTTCAAAATTTATTTGGATACTAATGTAATATAAATACTTGGTAAATTGATTTTAAAGGAAAATAAATACAAAAAAATTAATGATGATTATTAATTAAAAATATTAGAACTAGTATTAATTACAAAAACTTAAATGCCAGTATCTTTGTGAAAAAGTTAAATGTTACATAAAGTATAAAAATATATAAATTTTTTATATTAAATTAAAACCCAAAATTAAAAAAAAATTATTAAAGAGAGAGAGAGAGAAAGAGAGATAAATAAAAACTGTAATATTTTCGTAGTATCAAACATTCGTTAAAAATTTTTAAAAACTTTTTTAGCTTTTTTTTTTTAAAATTTAAAATAAAAGATAATTATTTAGTTCTTAAACATATTGATCTTTCAATTTTATATATTTCTTTGAGTTATTGATAATGTTCTACTTTTATCGTATGTAATCCAAAATAGTGCTAAAGACACACATACTGAGATAAAGAGATAGAAAGGATACATATACTGAGATAGAGAGATAAAAAGGACACACATGGAAATTAAATTGTAAATATGATGGGGATAACTACCATTTAGTTCTTGAAGATAATCTATTTCTGTATTTTCTAGAAACCCACAATGCATTTTAAAACAATATCTTAGATCTTGAAAATACAGATCTAGATGCTATTAAAATATTCTGATACTAGTAGTAATATTGTGAAACCCAAATTGTGCATTTCAATATTCACTGATTTTAAGTTATCTCAGATTCTGACAGGAGATGGAAATTTTAAGAGCTATTTATCCAGGTTTAAATTAATTGGTAGTAATATTTGTTCTGGTGGCGAGGTTGCTGAAACTGCGGAACATGTATTGTTGTATTGTAATCTATATTTTTGTGAAAGAGAAAATTTAAGAAAGGAATAGAACGTTTATGTATTTCCTGGCCACCTGTTTTTTCTTTGTTGGTTATTTTTATTGAAAGCCATAATGTCTTAAGAAAATTTGTTTTCTGTATCGATTTTTAAACTTTTATTGGAACCTCTCCTTATTTATATTTTCGTGTTTCCTCCCTTCCTTTTTATTAAATATTTTTGCATCTTAAATTTATTTTTAATTTTGTTTTAAATTATATGTTTGTGTTACAACTTACATCTGTAAGCCTCATGTAATGCAATGCAGAGCATGAGGAGTTTTACCAATAAGTAAATTTAAAGAAATATATTTAAATACTGTAATTTATGTCAAGAATTATAAAAAATAAGAAGTTTTTAATTCTTTTTATTGCGTGTACTATGTGCAGAAGTTTTCTTAATGAAAAATAGTATTGTGTATAGTTTTGTTTGATTAAAAGTACAAAGATCAGGTAATAAAAGGAAATCAATAACCATCAATATTTTTAAAGAATCTATTTTCATATTCACGTCTAAATCTATATTGCATTTTTATCCAATATCTTAGACCTTGAAAATCCAAATCGAGGGACTTCTAATATATATTATTGTTATTCTAGTAGTCAGACAATACTATTGAGAGATTTCTAAACCAAAATTGTATTTCAATGCGATAAATATTGAAAATTACATTAACATGTAGAGAAAACAGGAAAATATTTAATTATCTATGATACCTATATTACAAGTAGAATACTTCTCTCTCATTCAAAACTCATTTTCTGTGTATTTATATTTGATAAAAATTATAAAATACACACTTTTAAATTTGCAAGAAAAATACAAAATAAATTGCAATTATGAAGCAAAATTAATAACAATTATGAAGGTAATACTGAAACTATTTTAAGATAATTCATTATTTTACTGTGTGCCAGATTTTATAAAAAACATCAAATGTGTTAAATTCCGGGAAAAAAAATCACAAAGACAAAATTACATTTGTAATTTCTATAGGTATCTCCACAATACCTTCCCCCAAAATATTTAAATCCGTTCTACATAATCGATAATACATTTAATTACAATGGATATTTGCCAAAGTCTACAATACAATAAGCCTCGAGCATTAAAGCGTACTGTCAAATCAAACCCCCGCTCAATCTTAATTCAATTCCTAATGATGCAAATTATTTTATATTTTACCGTAAAAGTAAAGAATTTCTGGACTGAGAACATTTATAGAATGTGTGGGCATTATGTCCACTAACATTACCTGTCACACGAATTCTATTTCACAGAGAATCGTAGCCAAAAGCACATAGAAGGACTTAATTAAAATTTTAGCGGTCGAACTATTATAAAAGCACCGACAATGGCCGTCCAGGATTCCAGGAGATCTTGTTCCCTGTCGGCGGTGAATAGAATGACGTCTGCGTCTCAGGAAATATTGTAATATATGTGATAATTAATCTGAGCTCACATCCAGATTGCACGCAAGTTTCAAAGTCCATCTCCCAGTCTAGCACACTGAAGGATAAATTTGACACCAATATTGAGGTGATATTACTGAATCGTGTAAGGAATGAAACAAGTTATGCAGGAAAATTTAGGTTTAATATGGGATCACCATGACGCAGTCCAAACTAAGCTCAAAATGATTTCATTCTTCACCTGTTTTGCTTTCACAAAATATTCTGAAGTTCCTCAATTTTGTTTTGACATTAAATAATGTTTTCTTCATAAACAGTGGGTGGTAGTTGAGGTTTCATTTTGAGGATTATTAAAAAGTAGGTGTAGATTCAATATGTAGAAGCATAGAAATAGTTCTTAAATAAAGTAGCATAAATAGTTTTGGCTTTATTCTGATTTAAAAATACAGAAATTATATACATATTTTCGAAGTCCATTTTGGAGATTTAATTTCTGAACTACAATTTTAATTTCTCTACTGTGTCAGAAACTTTTTTCAATTTCTCAGTGCTTGTGCTTAATATAAATTTAAATGGTTGGGATTTAAAGTTAATTTTGCTACGCGTAATGCAAATTGTATCACGTCAAATAAAAAAAAATGTTTTCTTAAAGTTACAATAAAAATTTCCAAGGAATTTTAAGCAAAAGCGTATTGAGGGAATATTTGCAAAAAAAGGGGGGGGGGGATTAAAACATGTGATATTTGGTTTAAGAAAAGGCTCTCCAAGTATATAAGCATGGACTACTTTAAACTCTAAATACAATACAAAAGAACATGCTAACTATAATCGAAAGCAAATTTTATTACTGGTTGAAAAATTAATAGTTAAATGTGATAATATATTAAATTAGTTGAAAAAAATCAAATTATAATGCATTAATAACTATTTGCTTGTAATTCAATTGAAAATTAATGGAAAAGAATAAAAATCGTAAAACTATGCCTGGTCCAATTTTTCTTCTAATAAACAGCATATAAATATTTATAACTAAAGAGAATAATTAAAGTTACATTAGATAAAAGCTAAAATGCTTTATTTGAGATTTAAGACCTATTTAATTATGAGAAATTATACCTTTTTATTACATGTAAAATCTAATCTAATGTTGTTCTGTACAATATTTTATAATGTTTTAAATGTAACTTTAGCATATATATATATATATATATATATATATATATCATGTTTTCGGTAAGGAATTTTAAATCTATCCCACAGGACAATTATAAATTAAGTATATTCGTATGCATATAAAAATAACAAATGTTCAGCTGTCATCCCTACCACACACATTTTCAAACATTTTAATTATACACAATTAAATTATGCATTGAAAACGATTATTTAAGAATTCAGTATTGTTGCATAAAAATTTTTCCATTTTTTAGCGTACAAGTCTAGCTAAATTTCTAATTAAATTAGAATACTTCAACTAAAATTTTAAAATTTAAACACATTCATATACAAATCAGTGCGAAAATATAAAACAAAAATCTAGACATTTCCAATATAAAAGTTATTTTTTTAAAATTTTAATAAAATTAATTTCATAGCTTATTCCATTTATCTTATACACGTGTGATTGCATAATCTAAATCGTAGTCTGGGTTCATTGCTAATAAAGTGCTTTAAGCAACATAAAATTTAGTCTCTGTTCTCCAAAATTAAACCTTGAGGGGTAATTTCTTAAGACCTAACTTTTTTCTAAAAATATGCGGCAACAAATTAGCTTTATATTTTGATTCAATCTCAAAAATCCTTTGCACTTCTGAAAGAAATTTTTTTTACCTAAGCTTAGGTAGTTTTCATTGAGTATTTTTTTTTATAATGCACCTTATATTTAATTTTTTTAAACATTTCAATTTCCGACGGAATACTATTTTAGCTGATGTGAATAACTGTTTTATTTCATATCAAATAAGGGTTTTCTGAATTAGACCACTAATTATCATTTCATATTTTCCATTATGTTTATTGAAAATTTTAAATAATCTCCAGGGAATTTAATTTTAACTTTATACTCTTAAGTGTGTCAATTAAAACAATCACTTCTTAGCTATTTTTAATTATTTTATTTTGCTATGCAGTATAATACATTTCATTAAAATTAGATAAATAAATATTTTGTTATTAGTATATTATCAAGATGTTAATTAATTTGAGCTTTATTCTGTAGCATGCTTTTGAAACACACACAATATAGTTATATCATATTTATTTTCACTGTTTTTATTTAAAAACGTCTTTTGAAAAAGTATATATGTTACCATTAAAGTGTGTAAATTCTGTTATTTCATAGAATAACTAAGTATTTCAGGAAATAACTAGACAAGTTAGTTAAAGTATGTAAAAGATCAAAAAATTTACACTGTACCTAGTTATTCTATGAAATAATCAGTTATTCTGTGAAATAACTAATGATAGACTGTTAAAGTGAAAAATAAGCAATTTCAAATTTATTTAATGAATGAATTGATCATAAACAGCTAAAATTCCTCGAAAAATACATTTTATCCCTATTATGGATGATTAATTGACAAATAATGAAGAAAAGCAGATGATATAATTTATTTTGGCTCATATTGTGAACACATTAGTTAAAAAGAAAGGGGTGGGGGAGAATATGTTTTGCATCTGTTACTAGCACAATTAACTCTTCTACTCTCTTCGAACTTCAAGAATATCATAATGTTGGTGTAGTCAATAGTTACGCCAATAGTCATAATAGCCAATAGTGGTATAGCCAATAGTTGGTGTAGCCAATAGTTTATGTACTGTTTTAGCACATTTTAGTTCTATTATCAAAGTTAATTTTTCATGAGTAAATAAAAAATATTTTTTCTTTTGTCCCGCTCTTACTTAGTAAAGGATCAAATCTCTCATGCATTAAATCTTTTTTATTTAAAGGTTGATGTCCTTATACTGCAGAAGCCATTGCTTGAAAACAGGCTACAAAAATATATGTTAATAATCCAAAACGCAAAGCGTTAACATAAATATACTGCTTAAATTCTACCTCTAAAAGCAACGGAATAAAGGGTACGCGCCCACACACGCATACGTTATTGCAAGGTAACTGTAAGCGGTTCAAAACTGAACTTTCGAGTTCTATATTTCATACTTTAATTATCAAACAATCGTTATTCTGTAGAATACCTAGTTAAATGATAGAATTCAATAATTTTAGATACTTTAACTGACTTGTCAAGTTATTTCACGAAATACCTAGTTGTTCTTTGAAATAACGGATTTCATACTTTAACGGTATCATATACAAAATACATAATTTAAGTATTTCTTATATCTGTATTTCAGTTTATATATTAACATGAAAAAATACTTTCAACATGTAATAAAACAAAAGTAAGTAATTCAGTATAAGCGAGTCATTATTAATCCCAATGTATGTATCTGTGTTTCCATTTTAATTATTAACTAATTAAAATCTTGAATGTTTTTACTTAATTAATCAGCATGAGCGTTCTGTAACATGTACTACATACATTGTGTATGATATAAATATTTCCTGTAAATATCCTTGATATTTTCCCAAGGAAATATAAATTCAGCTTATTACATCAATGCCATTGTCTTGTGTTCTCAGTCAATCTCTAATCTACTCTCATAAAGAAAACTTGATTAGTCTGGAGCTGTAAAGAGCAATTTATGTTTTTTAAGCCCCATACATCAACTTAAAGTGACTTTATTTTTAGTAATTGAACTTTGGTCGTAAAAGAAATGCTCGTTATCCTCCTATAAGTGGTAGGGGACGCAATCATTTTTTAAAGCACACGCCTGCTTTTAGATATTTTTAGTTTTATCTTTTACAAAAGTGGAAGAGTTTTAAGAGAAAAAAAATCTTCCTTTATATATAAGTGCGAAGTGCCAAACTAAAGCTGTCGACAAGAATTAAACTGATTAAAGATCTTATCAAACGCCTAAAGACAAGGACGCCATGATTTTGCCCCATTTGTCTCTCTTTTAGTGGTGTGTAATTATTATCATTACGGGGTATGAAGCTCAAAGGTCGATTCTTTCTGACGAGAAGGCGTTACCATGATAGTTCGAAAGTACTGCCAAAGAATTCCACTATTCCCCTTTTTAACTCAGGCGTGAAAGAATGGTTGGGATGTTAAGATCAAAACAAAAATCTTTTAAGAAAGAAAAAAAGAAAAAAAATATAAAAATACCACCAGCATCTTCAAAGAATGCGAATTTTTGAAAACTTTTCTATGATCTGGGTTGGAAAGTGGCCAAAACAAGTTAAACAAAAATGACACGCTGAAACCACCAAATGTTTTGACTACCAAGGGTCATAATTATTCCTTCGATCTTCATTTTTTTTTCTTTTTTCGCTTGTTTCGGTGAGTATTTACGTAAGAAAATGAAATGGAAGAGTATTCGTTGCAGTTTTAGAAAAACTTACTATTCTGTACAGAGATTGTTTCTACTTGAATTGTTTAGAATAATAGTGGCGTAAGGAATTATGTTAGGTTTCCAGGAAAAAACCAAATTATAAAACACGCTTTAATTTTTTTTTTATAAAAAAAACCTTTTTCCTTTTATTTTACAGATTAAACATAAAACTATATTTTAAACTTACCAGAGAATTTCCCTTACTATATTAAAATAAATAAATCCAGAATATAGCAATTGGGACAGAAATATACGAAACTTTTCAGAATTAAATAAAACAATAATTAATGTTTGGGATACTGATGTAGTTAATGCTCCTTCTTAATTATTTGATGAGAAATGCTATAAACCATTTTATTTGTTGTTGTTGGCGTGTACATGATGTGCATATTAATAAAAAAAAAGAAGCTTTAGATCGCTCTGAAGCTGTCAAAGACTGCTTCGGCAACCTCAACTGCTTTATCAGAGAATATCAAACCTTCCGGGTCTTCTGGGCTGATCTTGAAAAGTCTGGCTTGAATTGATGGGCAGCTGAGGATCTGTTGTGGAGATAGTTGAACATTAGGACTATTTGGGCAATGATATGTGTAACTTTTTTGTCCGTTAGTTGAGATTTTCAATCCTTTTACGTATTTTGTTCCAAGTCTAGTTGTTATTGATGCTATTGTACGGTTGTTATTTAGAGCTGGAATGGAATATTTTAAATTATTGTTGTAAAGCCTTCGGCTGGCAACTGCATTGGCGTCGATGAGGGTTGTGAGGTTAGAGGATTGAGGGCAAGCTCTGGATTCTTTGGAAAGTCCACCGGCTTTCTCATTACCGAAGATATTTATGTGGTCTAATATCCGTTGTAGCATGCAGGATCTATTTTCAGTGATAATTTTGTCGATGGATTGAATAGTTTTATGGATGCTTTGACACTTGTTCTTCTGGAAGGCTTGCAGTACAGATCTTGAGTATGTGAGGATGACCAGTTCTACTGAGTGGAGTTTCAACAGAGCGCGTCCCAGGTGGTGGATCGGGGAATGCCTCCATTGGTTTTCCCAATGGGTGGTAGGAAGGAAATAAAATACCTCTCGCAATCCAACAGGCAGAAGTCAAACCTCTCGAGGCTCTGGCAATCCCACCTTCCATGAATTGTGCAATATCGACCATTTTATTTCAAACATGTTAATTCCTTTAATACTCATCAATGCTTATTGTTTTAAAATTTAACTGCACATGCACTACGTAACTGATTTGAGACATTTATTCCATGTAATAGATGAATTGTGAATGTTATGATACTGTGTTTTGCTTTCACAACTCAAATATTCTGTAAAGAGTTTGATCCTGTCTTAATTCTTTATACGAAAAATTGATATGATTCTGAGCTACTTAAAAAATGGAATATATTATTTTCTTCTACATATAATCCTCTTTGAATAATGGAATTCATTACAAGTCACTGATATTCTATTAAACCTTGCTCATAATCAAATCATCTATAAATTAATTATATAAACATTAAATATTTAGAATATCTAATTTGGAAGACTTTGCTTAAACCCTTAGTTCGTTATTCCGTTCTTCAGTTATTGATTTGTCTTCAAAATTTTGATCAGGTTTCAGCAGTTTGAAATAGTTTGAAACAGTGCACTTCATTTCATGCAAGTATATGTTTACACAGAACTTTAGAGGACGAAAAGAATTATATTATCTACTCCTTTCTCTGGCACATTTTCCAAAGGTATTATTTGACATAAAATTTATTAAAATAAGCTGTAATGTGTAAATATGTATCGTATTTCGAACATGTGTTATTTCTCTGTCTTTATTAGGTTATTTCGTTGCATTTCCTGCACCAGAAGAGATTAGAAATCAGTTTTTGGCGTATCTTTACCTAATCCAAAATTTGCAAAATACTAAAAAATTAAAAAAGATGCTGCAATGTGAATAAAACTTTTATAAGTTTCAAGTTCATCTATATTCATTATTTTTGTAAGAAAACAAATACTTGTGCTTCAAATATTTTCTAAGTTTCAAGAAACAAACAATGCTGATATAATTGAATTAAAAATTATTTTACTACTAAGTAATATACATTGCAATTCAATTTTGAATTAATATTTTCAGAAGATGTAGTCAAGGACTAAAAATGAAGTAAGATTAAAAGTTGGTTTGGATGTTTTCGGCAAAATTAAACTCCTAAGTCGAAATTTCGCATCGGCAGAGCTCAGGTGCCTCCCTCTGGGGAGGAAACTGGACGTCAAAATTACATGCTGTAATTAGTATCACCTATATGGTGCCACACTAAAATGTGATACCAACTCTTGGAGAATCTACTAGTTCTGTAAAGATAAAAATCCCAATGAGCAATCTCATTAAAGAAAAAAAAAATTAAAAGTTCATTTTTTTGTAATGAAATTTTTATCTAATATACAAGCGAAAAATTAATTTTTCCCGATCATTAAGAAATAATACACTCAAGAGCCAAAACATTATGACCATCTGTCAATACCGAGATGGCCCATCTTTGGCGCGCAACACAGCTTCAACCCACCTTGTCATGGATACCACAAACCCTTGGTAGATGGCAGGAGGCAGATTGTACCAGATGTTTAAGCAACGGTCACGCAAATCCAAGATATTGCGAATTGGTTGTCATTGAACTCTGAGCTGCCGTCCCATGACATCCCAAATGTGTTCTATCGGATTAAAATCCATGGACCAGTCGCGATGTTCCCGGGCCCAGCGCACGCTCAGTTGGCGATGACGCTTGGTTAGCAAAGGCACACGAGTGGGACGTTTGCTGCGTAGCCCCCTTATCCAACAGTGTCCGGTGAACAGTGTGCTCCGATACTATTCTACTTGGCCCTGCATTGTATTGGGCTGTCAGTTGAGCCACTGTCTGCCTCTGGTTTTTCTTCACCATGCGAGACAGTCTCCGACGACCTTTTTCTTTAAAAGCGTGTGGATGTCCAACACCGTGTCGTCTACAGTTGGTTTCACCGTCATTCATCCACTTTGCAAAAGTACTAACAACTGTAGATCGCGAACAACCCACGAGTCTTACTTGTTCCGAGCCTTCGAGCCATTACAATCTGCCCTCTATCAAAGTCGCTTAGATCCGCAGCCTTTCCCATCACACACAGAAGTAAGTGAAAGAATGATTCTTCAAACTCTCCAACAGCACTTAAATACCACTTCCACTTGATCACTTGCCTTCCGTGTCATCCAGGCGAGTTCATTGCAAAATGTAGAGGTGGTCATAATGTTTTGGCTTTTGAGTGTAGATTCCAATTATATGATGCATTAACATTATACATTTACCTTTGGTTCTTTAGGAGTGTGGAAATTAATAGTAAAATATTATTTAAATTTCTATTGTTTTAGTTATTGCTTTTGATGACAATTTTTTAAATAATTTTTTGCTAAGTAAATAATTTTGTACATTTTTTACTTTTGAAGTATGATAGATAGTATAAATTAGGCATTTTATAGTTTATTTCTTCTTTTGATTTCCTCTGTTATAGTTTTTGATGTTACCAATAACAATATTTGTGAATTATGGTAAATTTTTCAATTTTTTAGTAATTTAATGCATTTCCTTCAAATTTATGCACATAATTATCATTATTTTATTTTTAATTTTCTAAAAAAATATTTGAAACCATATTTTAATATTACCATTAATATATTAAAATTAAATGTTTTGTTTTATTTACAAATATCTCTTCTGACTTATGAAAAATTTATTTTTTAATTTTTTTCATTTTCTGGACATAATTTATATTTTGTGAAAATTGAAGTACTTTATACTTGCATATCGAACCTAACCATTATTCTAATTTCATAATTGTTAATAAATCCTATTTACAATTATTTTATTAATTGTATATGCTTAAAAAACAAATTTCACTTTAAAAGTAAATTATTTATGATTTTATAATCAATTACATATGCATCAAAATAAATCACAAGGCACAGTATATTTAAAAAAAAACATTATGAGAAATTATCGACTTTCTTCCAAAAGATGTTTTGACTCATACCACTTTTCATAAATATTCTCCTCCTTTCTTTTCTATTTGCGGATTTTTTTCTTTTTTCATCAGAGCTTAGCCGTTGTGTGAAGTTTCTTAAAGATAACATATTTTTTATATACTTCTTTTCCACTTTTTAATAATAATCTGGGGATAATAATTTTTCAGAACAGCTTAGAAACTAAAAAATAAACAAGTTTAGGCTTTCTTTGCTAAGCAAGGGGAAATAAATTTTCTTTCACATCGAAACAGACGACATGCAAGGTGTTTTTTTCCCCTTTCCTTTCTTTCGCATTTTTGAAGTGCATAAAATATTTACTTGAGATGTTTAAGCATGGAAAAAAAAAAGAAAATACATCCAAGCGTTCCGTCTAACGTCACCGGGATTATGTAGCATTGCCCTTAATACATGTATTTTTAACTCGGCTTAAAACGAGCAATAGAGTCGTTTTAATTAATTTCTCTTGTCTTGAAAGGTCGTATATTTTGCGTGGTTTTTCAGTCTTAAAAACAGGTGCTAAGCTCAGATCTTTTCTTTTATTTTGATCTTTTTAAATTAAGGAACATGCCTCTCTTCTTTCGTAGCACTCTGAAAATTAAATAAATATTTAATCAAAACTAAATATTAGCTTAAATTAAAGTTTTATTTATTTTCTTGAATATCAGTTTTTTAATTTGACTTTAGAGTAAATATTTAAGATTCTTTTTGTTTAAAGCTATTTTTGTAAACAATGCCCTTTAATTGCTCTTATTTAAATTGATTTAATAATGCTGAATATTAAAAACATCGTTCTCTAAGCATATTTATTTTCTGAGACAGAAAGGCATTATTCAATGCAATTCAAGGGATAAATGAAAATCTAAAATATTTAGTGGAAACTAGTAACTAAATTGCTTTAAAATTCATGAATTTAATTTATATTTGTGTTACATTAATCTTTTGTTTGCAAAATTAATTTTGTTACAAAAATAATCTTTTGTTAAAAAACGTTCGGAAACTATTGAAATGCGAATTAAATGGAAAGAATTTTATAAATTAAACGATTAATCTTCTTTAAAGAGAGAATAAATAATATGTATTTCAGAAGGGTTTTTAACATTTATTTAATTTTATACATTTCTTTCTCCCTCAAATATGACAGAAATATTAAACAATTCATCTTATATGTTGTAAAAGCCAGAAAAGATTAAAAATTTTTTTTTTTGAAACAGTGGGTCGTCATTTGCTTATATTTTGTTACATGTGCATAAATGAATCTTTATTCACATTTTAAAAATGCTATAAAAAAGTTATATTTTAAGTTTTGGCGTATGGGGGAATTTTGGAATGCTTAGAGATGTATTTTGAATGCTAGTTCCCGGTTTAGTTTGATTTCTCATATTGCATAATACCTCTGAAAATTTTTATGAAACTTGACAATTTTTTTACCCTACTAAAGTTCTTTACCAAATGCTTTTATCAACCGACTTGTAGATCTTTCATTGCAGAGCTTTCATTATATTGCATACCTTTACCTCTATAGCACGATGAATACATGGACAATATATTGTTCTCAGGTATCAGTTTAATAATGTTGATAGCTCTGATCAAACATGTTTGATCATCGCCATTAAACATTTGTAATTGATTTCAGTGTTGTCCATGGTGAACAGCAACGCATGCAGTGAGCGCGTGTGAGCAAATCATGCATGAATTTTATGTCCATTTTAATATAATAGATGGGAATTCTTACGTCCGTGAGCAATATTAAAAGTTGAAAACTCTATCGGAATTCTTATTTATTTCCTCATAAAGAGTCAAATAATTTTGAGATGCTTAGCATTGTCATATTGAATGTAGTGAAAGAATCATAATGCGACTTTATGTCACTAATTCCCATAGCATCTTTGAATCAATTTGAATTACTTTTTCGAATATTTCGAATATTGTTCGAATAATTTTTTTTAGTTAATCAGTGCATATATGGAAGTCACAAAAGTAGGACCACAGAAATTGGAAATGAAGATTTTTAAAGTTTTCTGAATTCATCATTTTGCAAAAATATTCTACCAAACATTATCTCTAAAATAGCAAGATTGAATAGTAACCTCAATTGTTAATTTCATTATACTCCAAGTTAGTAACATAAGAAAATCAGTGAAAAATAAGTTATTTTATAATTTTCAATATTATTTTCCAATCTCCTAATAATACTTCAGATTTTTTCATGAAAATTAAAAGTTTATTTATAATAAATGAACAAATTCTACATTTTGTACGGAAATAAAATTGCTTAACACAGAAATATTTTTTCTTTGAAAAATGTACCTACTAATCAATACGTATTGTTAAAATTAAATTATAGAAAAAATGATTACTTCATACGTGATCCCTATGCCAGATTATATGCCTGTAAATATCATCATGAAAATAGCTCTATCATAAACTATTTGAAATCAATCGAGTTTTCTGTCGAAACATTAATTCCTTAAAAACAAACGATCTTAAAGATAACTCCCAACTCATAATTATGACCTGAAAATTTCAAGGAGGAAGCACACAACTATGTTTTGTTAATTATTAACAAAACGTTCTATAATTAAACTAATAGGCCTGTCAGAATAAAGTATTTTGAATTGTTAGGATTTTAAATTATACCAAAAATATCCTTTAACACAGCTTACTGAACTCATCATATCTCAGGACATCATACGGAACTTGTACGCCTCAATGCCCGCTCGTATCGTGCTAGAGGGAGTCCAACAGAGTTCTAAAACATCCTTTCATTTGTACTTTTTTCTGCAATTAATGATCCTTTTTCTTTGATTTTCTAATCACTTTCTTATATCAAAGTGAAACTTATATATGTAAAATTTCGTTTCATTTTGACGACTTTTTCTTGATGCGCAAGTTTTTATGGCAATGAGTGTATTTTTTTTTGTCTAAGATCACATTATTCCACAGTTATGTTCGTTCTTCGGACTTTATTCCTTTTTCCATTTTTATTCGTCTTGAATGAGTTAGGCATTCTACGAAGGGCGAGGCTACTTTTTAAAATTAATTCAAATTAAACTTAGATTTTATTACTTCTATAATTACTGACTTTAAGTTTAAAAATGTGAATTTTAATAATAATAATAATAATAAATAAATAAATTCATTTTCAATATTTAAGGTGAAGTAATGCCCGGAAACTCTGAAACGGCAACTGACTGTACTATCGTGTTTTACCTTATAATTAAAGTCAAGCATTTGATATTTTTCTTTATCTGTAAGGAAATAGTCTAAATCAGTGCTTCTATAACTTTTAATATTTGTCACCCAATTTTCAGTCATGATTTTTATCATACCCCCCTCCAAACAATAACAATGTACTGAATGCATCAATAATAATGTACTTTGACGTAAAGCTACAGTATAACTAAAACTATAAACCGAACAAATTTTGAAGATAGATGTTAAATTTTGTTTATAACCGTATATATGACAATACTATGGGAGTTTTTAGTAATTATTTAACTGTTTTTAAATTAATATTCACAAATTAATTATCAAATACATTGTGCATTACTTATACATACATTCATAACCATATCAGTGTGTAAAGGTATATTTTATTATTATTATATCAGAATGTATTTTGTTTTGCTTCCTTTCAGTAAATTAACAATTATTTTACATCTTTTACATTAGACTTTTCGATACGCTCCGACCCAGATAGTTTGAGAAACCCTGGTTATGCATTACTACTTATGTACTGTTAATTAAAAATTAATTGAATTCAAAATTTAAAAGTTATCTGAATATAGCCTTAGTTAACTATTGGTCAAGATTATTCTTTGTAAAATACTGAATTAGCATCAAATGATTTTTAAAAAAATTCATACATTTACAAACTAACAGCTGGGAACGACTTTGGTCTTTTTAACTTGATTATTGCTAGATAATCGATTATTTTAACTTATTTCTTTTATTTCCCTTTTTAAAAATGAAATACTTAATCATCGTAATGAAACACTTCCGAAACGTTAAGGCATTAGTGAAACACTAAGCGAATGTGAGCGCCAAGGCAGGTAACGAACCCGCTCATCATTGAGGAGATAAAACATTTATGCTAAATTTACCTGATGAGTTTCTAAATTAACGTCACGTGTTACTGAAAGACATTAGCGAAACTTATTTAAAACTAACTTACAACTTCCAGCTGTCTTTGTGGAAATAATTTCGCTGCTGTTTCCTCTTCCGGCGCTATTCGTAGCGACGAGGAAGCAGTAATATTTCGTACCACACAGTAGATCATGTAGAGTGTACATTGTTCGTTCCCCTGCAACATGTGTCTCTTGCCATGGTGTGCCGTCTACTCTGTGGTGGAGTATAAACCCTGCAATATAAGAGAATGAATTATTTAATATTTCATATTCATTGTAATTAATACGACGGTTTATAAATTTAATTGTATATTACTTTATTCCAGTCAAACTCTCGTAATGAAAAATAAGCTGAAATTTGGAATCTGAAATACAGCGATGATAAATATAGTTGAAATAAATATTTTGTGAAATTCATATCTGAGCTTAGCTAAGGCATGTCAAATGGGATAAAACATTTGAATTTCATTCATATACAATATAAATTGTCATTAATAGTGTTACTAGCACTTAAAGCTTTTAAAGTAAATAAATTATATACACACATCATAAACTTTATCTTAGAAGTCAGTTTATAGTTCTGGATATGTGGTGATTCCACATATTTATATTAATTTGCATTAAGCAAGAAGTTCATTGGTTAGAATTTCTGTTTTTGTGTTAAATAAATTTCGTAAATTCGTATCACTCGTAAATTTTGATCCTATTTTTTATGTGAAAAGTGCGCATTATACGCCGGATTTTTTTCGGTATTCAATATTTTATTGTATTTCCTTAGAATTTATTATTTTAGATAAATTATAAGAGTTTAGCGTATAAAAAATAATTGGTTCTCCTCTTGAATATCATTTTTAAACTTACAGTTCTATTTTATGAAAAACAATTATAAATGAAGAAAGAAAATTATTTTATTAATATTTTGTAGCCTCTATTTAAATTTTCGGTGTATTTATTTGGTCATTTAATACAATACAGGGACGTATATTCTACTTTTGATATTTTGATGGAAGTTTGATCCCGATTTTAAATTATTAGTTGTACTAATCAGAATAACCGCTACTTACCTCGTGGTGTTTGGAAATATTTTCGACGAGTTAAAGTTCGCATTCGAGCCTTTTTTTATACGAATTTTGATACCATTATTGTAAACAGCAAGAATCATTTAAGATATATCGTATTTGTGATACTTAATATTATATTAGTAAAATCCCTTTATTAATTCATGTACAGATTTTGAAAAGAGATTTTATATAATTAATATATATTAATAACCAGACTCTGATTTGGGAAAAAAATTAGTCTTGCTTACATGGAGAAAAAATAAAAATAAATACTTTTACAGAAAATACGTTGGATTAAGAATAAAAATATATCTGTAGAAGAGAGATATATGTTCAATTTGCTTTATTGAAAGCTTTAAATCTTTTTGAATGAGAGGTCTTTTGATTTTTGTTGAGAATTCGTGAAAAGATTAGAATTAAACAAATATAATACACACTTATAAATTAGTAAATAAATTATAATCAGAAATAACAACTGTTAACTAAAAAGGAATATCTTCAATGTCTTTTGCTACAGTATTTTTTGCATTAAAATTAACTTTAGTCATGTATTATGAATGTTTTAATTCACCAATGCATTAATCTCATAGCTTTTTTAAATCTAAATGTTAGCATATATCTTCTCACAGTTCTGCATAAAAATACGACTTCCTCTCTTATAAACAGAGAAAAAAACCTTATTTAATTATTTTTAAATTATTCCAAGATAAATTGGATACTATTATTAATGAATTCAGCAATAAACAATTTTCTTTTTTTAATAATGTTAAAACACTGAATAAATTACGCGGATAATAACATTATTTCTTATCGTTTTCAATAGATTACTTTTAAAAAATGTTACGGAGCAATTTATTTTGTAAGATTTGGTAATGAAGACCAATTACAAAAAAGACAATCAAGTAACTTTTACGCTTAATTGTATGAAAAATAAGTAATTAATACCGAAAGAAATGTATCCTTAAGAGCGTAAAATATCTGATAAGCTCATTTAAAACATAACTGATACAGTTATGAGGATGCAAAGAAATATTTATTGTGATAAGGAAAAAGATAGAGGATCATTACAATTATAACCGTTATTGCAAGTGCAGTGGTGCATAAAAATAAAGAAGTACAAAAGAAAAATGTATATTCCTAAGCATAAATGAAATAAGGTAACAATGAATTATTTAATTGAAAATGCTAGTGGAATAAGTAGTAAAAACTGCTATAAGATAGTTTGATAAAAATTTGGTATTTTAATTTAAAAAATTTGAGGTTGTAGAAAAATTTTCACTCAGCAATATCAAAACTTTAGAATAATAGAATATTTGCTTCATTAATATAGCATACCATTTCTAACAATTTTGAAAACTATTTTCCACTAATGAAAATATAAGAATTAATATGTGTTCTTTTGTTAATACGAGCAAGTAATATTACTTTGACAAGGAGTCTAGTAATTAAAAAGTTTTGGAAAAAAAGGAACAAATTTGATGCTTAACGAAGCCCACCTACGTAGTTTGTTACACTGAAATATTCTTTCTATTTCTTTTTGTCTCGAAGATTAATATTTTAAAATACATTTGAATCAACTTCTCTTTTAACCCTTTAAATTAATTAAAAGAAATAAATGCAGACTGCTGAAGAACTTTTTTAGTTAAGTATCTAGTAGATTAAGCATAAATAATCACTAGTATATTAATTATTTAAACATTATTTGAGATTAAATATTTTTTAAAGGAGAAAGTTTTGAAAAGATTGCGATAAACGGGATATTTTTTAAAGTAAATGAAGTTTTTAGAATCAATTACCTGAGTATTTTTAAATAAAAATTTAAAAGGAAAACTTCAAACGTAAGAATTTAGAAAAAATAAGTGAATTCCTTGTATCATTTCATCTTGTAAAGCGTAAAGTCTAAATATTTAATATGTATTAAAATAAATATCTTAACAATATTACAGAAGATCTAAGGAATGAAATAAAAAAGTCATTTCCTTAGAAAACATTTCAAATTTCCCTTTGGATATACATAAATTGTAGCTGTTCGGGCAAACGTGATGCTTAAGCTAAATTGGCAAAAAATGCTTCGAGCAAGGAAAATAATTTTCTGGCGTCTTTTTTCGATCCAGAAAAACTTCGTTGCCTGAATGTTTCGGAAATGACTATTATACCGCTTACATTTTCCTTGTTTCGTTCTCAAAATTGTTATTCTTCTTAAACTATTACGCTATAAATAGCGTGGCTGTTTTTAGAAAATCCATTGAATGCTAGAAGAGATTAAAAGAAACATGTTTTACATACAAATTGTTGATACGTGCAATGCATCTTCAGTCAGAGCCTCTGGAAATATATATCGATTTTCTTCTAACTTTAAAGATGCTCCTTGTATTTTTTTCTCTATCGACTAGGAAGTTGCTTTTTGTAAAAATAAAATTTATAGTTCCTTTAAAATGAATATCTTGGAGCGTATAATGTTTTTATTTCATATTTTTGCATAAAATAACTGCCATAAAACGAATATGATGGAAGTATTATTGCCCAATCTGATGCTTTTGAAATCTCGGTAAAATGTCAGGCACTAAATTTATATTATCGATACAATATCTATAAATATAGTAGATATATATTTACTAAATTTATATCTATTTAACAGATATAGTATCGAATTTTGTTGTACAATATGATAATTTAGTTCAAATTGTTTATTTTAAGAATTATATAAAATAGATTTGAGTAGTAATATACAAACAGTTCCAAATGTTTTTAAAGTCATTTATAATTTTTAGTAAAGAAATCTGTACTATCATTTTTTTAACTGTAAAATTTCAGTATTTCTTATTTGAATTCCTTAATGATTGAATATGAGATGTATGTAGACACTTAAAAAACTGTTCTATTTTATAAATTATTTTAAAAAGAAAGGATCAAAATATTGGGTTCGTTAGAAATATATTAGTAAATATACAACTATACATTATCTTAGAAATCGGTATTGATTACATATTCCATTATTGTTTCCCGTATTGTTAAAGAATAAGACAAATAACTTGAATAATTGACAATAATTATGGAAAATTTATGTGTATATACGTACAGAAAATTCGTTTATAAAGGCATTTCAAAATCATATTAGGGTGTAAAATATGAACAATCATTTAGTTTATTTTTTATTATCTATTTCAATTAATTTAATTTAAATTTTAACATTAAAAATAAATTTTTAAAATATTAATATTGAAAATTATTTGAAAAAGCTAAAGGAGATATTAAGTTATCTTGTTAGGAAATTTACATTTAGATAAAATTTTTAATTATAAAAGTGGTTTTGGTAATTTTGAAAACTGAAAAAGTTATGGTGTTAAATTATAAGGAGTTAATCGTTAAAATTTAATAAATAATATACAGGAAACACGCTTAACTTCCAATCATGGACCATATTACTTATTTTTCTCTCGCTATATTTGTGAAAAAAACTATTCTGAAATGTAGAATGTAATGCATAATAGTGTTTCCGCGAAAAGTATTTTTATTCAGAAATTACGTGTTTTAAAAAATTCTGTTTCAAAAATGGGCTTAGTATTTACAATGGGATACTTTATTTAATTTTCAAATAATTTACTAATACTTCTTTTTAAGTCAACATTTTTAAAAGTTTTGATCACATTTAATGGATTTCCTGAGTACTCGTATGTATAATGAGTTTGCAATTAATTTTTTAAAAAGTTTATTCATCAAGTGAATTTAATACAATTTTAACTTCAGTTCTAAAGATAAATCTACAGTTTAATTAAATAGCTTTATTCGGAATCTTTGAGTGGCTCAATAGAAACGTAAAAGTGTTTTATTTTCAAATAATTGTAAAAAATGTTATATACTGAGCAAATAAGTATTAAAAACACATAAAATTATATAAAACCATATAATTTATACCGTAAAATCAAATTAATAATTTATTGGATTTTTTGTGGAAATTACTTTATAAATTAAAATGAAAGTACTACACTCTAATTTGAAATTACAATAGATTTTTAATTTTTATTCCCTTTGTTTAATATTTACATGATTAATATATTTTCCTCTAATTATTACGGTACATATATTTTTATGAACATTCATGCTTAGGTTGTTCTGCCTCCTTTATATTACTATTTATTCTTGAAATAATATTTTTCTTTGATTAATTGAATAATTTTGTATTTAAATTATTCCACATGGCTTCGTTAAAAATTATTTACTCAAGAGCGCAGATGTAATAGTTTATACAAGTGCTAAGTCTTAAAAAAATCGTAATATTTTTACATGGTCGAGGAGCATTCTTAAGTTCTTTTAAATGGAATATGTTTGTATAAAATTTTGTTAAGCACACATGTGTAACTAATAAATTGAAGTGTTTAAAATATTAAAATGTTTTATTTAAATGTTTTGAAAATCAATAAAAAAAAGTAGGAAATATTGTTAAGTTTGAAATTTAACTCAGCACACAAGAGCATGAGTATTCATTGTGAGCAAAAATAAACACTAAACATAAATAAAAAAATAAGGAATTGCTGGAAAACTTGACTGAACTTTTAAAAGAAAAGCGTAAAGAAAATTTTTTTATTTGAATTTAAAATTTTATCTCTTCCGAAATATTTCTCTTAGAAACGAAATTTAAGAAAAATATAAATGAAATGAAACGCCTTTTACTTTACATTTAAAATTTTATTTTATTAATAATTGATAACCTACTTTCACAGAATACAAAGTGCATAAAAAAATGTAAAAAGTGCAAATGTAAAAAATGCAACAAGTGTAAATTATATATTATAAGAACCTCTTATTATACTTTTTATGCTTTTATAAATGAAGAAGACGCATCACACACATAGCTGCAATTTCTCGTTACCTTTTTGCATATACTGTTATTATTATTTTTACTATTGCATATGCTGCCTAAGATTATTCTGTAGCACCTCATATTATCACTGTAGATCCCGAGAAGATAACAGGAATTCGTACACAAATCATGTTCTAAATAATTAATGTTCATTTATATTTATCAGTTTTGCTCTGGAAAAGTTTGCCTTCTGTGACAATTAAGCATTAATTTATTCTTTTGGCTGAATAACATAATGGAAAAAACTATAACTTACCTAAGATATAATTTTTACCAACATCCGTAAAGATTTATAATTTTACAGATAGAAAATCTAAAATAACTGATAAATAATGTCAACAGCTTTGATTTTCCATAACTATAAACATGATGAAGTTGAGACTGTTTTAAGACAAAGACGTTTAATGGAGATTTCAAAAATAATTGAGATATATGCATGTCGATATCTCAATTATTGTGTGTTTATTGAGTATTGTTTTATTGTGTTTACATACAAAAACACAACAAAATATTCTTACCTGTTACAGGGGCATTGGGATAAGTGTTGTATTCCCACGTAATTTTTATGGATGTTGATGTTGAGTAATAGCTTTTAATTGTAGGAGGAGCAGGCCTGTCTGTTAGAAAAAATAGAAAAACGTTTTATTAGAGGAAAAAAATTTGAAAATATCAATAAAAAATAGAATTAATAATATAACAAAAAGTGGCATTTTGCATTTCAATTCTTAACCGGACTTGCAATGGACTTTCTAACGTATCATTGTTTAAATTTTTTTTAATCATATTTTGTTTAATACAAGCAAATTGTGATAACTACTTGATGAAATTCAACATTAATGATGAAATTCAATATTAATAACCTGTTCTTCTGTTTCGCCCTGAATCGCTTTCGACATAATTAAACAACTAAAATAAATTTTAACAAAATTTCTTGTTTAATTTTTACTATTATTTATTAGCAATTGCTTAAGCTTGGAGTTGACCTTAAAATATTAAGTAGATTTTGATACTAAAATAACAATATTAAACGTGCTAATCATTTTAAATTAATTTCTTGAAATAAATTAGCCTGTAAGATCGAATAACATCTATGTATCATCAAAAAATGATTAATCAAATGAATGCAAAAGATTTTTATACATCTCCAAGATAAAAATTACTGCTATTAATTTAATTGTGAATTTATATATATCCTATTTCCAAATCTCAATTAAATATAAATTATTTATAAATATTAAATAATTTGTAAAGTTTTAAACATTTAAAAATGAGATACATTATGAGAAATCTAATATTTGTTTCTTAAATTCATTTTAGGTAAAAATCTGAAAAAGGTATTAGTTAATAACTCGAATGTTTATCTAATATTCTGTGAGAAATCACAAATTAATTTTATTTTTCTTATAAAAGTGAAGTTAATTTAACGATCTTTTCAGAATCATTCTAAAAATATTAATTTTATTCAAAACGCATTTATGTATTCTCTCTCTCTCTCTCTCTTCACAGCCTTAATTTTATTACCTATTACAACGTTTCCTAAAAATTCTGTATTGTTTTCTGTTCCTGTTTGAATAATATAAATAAATAAACAGACAATTTAATTCTATTTTACTTCATTAAACTCTTATATTTTTTCATTCTAGTCATGAGGGGAAAAATTTATGCTAAAATGGTAAATGGAATGGAGTTACAGATTTGAATTAGTTCTGAAAAATAATTAAAGAACTGATATATAACACAATGTTCAGTATGTATATATTTTAAATATTATACACGCATGTAAATATTTCGAACATTATTAAATTCATCTAATAATTTATGTACAGAAAGTAATTAATAAAATTATAAAATATTAATAAAATTATTTTTAAAAAAAATAAGTTTTATTCTTTTTAAGTGAGAAATTATTTACGAATCTAAGCCCTTTTAATCCCAATTCTAAGCAAATTATATACCATTACAAAAGAGTTTTCAATGCATTTATTAAGACTTGTAGAAGCAAAACAACTATTAACAAGGTATCGTATCCAGAGAAAATCATTTAAATATGCGATATATTTCCTTACATTATAACTTTGGCATTCACTTTAAGCGTGGTTTCTAGAGCAGAAGCTGAACGCCAGGCAACGAAGTAACAATAAAAAAAAAGTTCCGAAATTTATGCCATAACCGCACCATGGGACTCATTAAGACCTATTTCCCGAAATAAATTCTCCAGATCCTAAAAGTTTAATTTCCAGAACAGTGAAGTTTGACGCTAGGGGGCGCAAAAGCCACCCAATTTAATTGTGAATCATTACCGCTGTGGGAAGACCTGAACCCTTTCAAACTGTGAGAGAATTATAAATCAGACCTCGCTAATTCTGCCACATTCACGTTGGTACTAATGACTTTTAACAGCGAGTCAGGCTCTCTCCTTGTTACGGGACGTCACTTACAATTAAAATGAATTCTTTGTACACAGAATCAGGAGTGACTGGGCGATAATTAAAATATGATGAACGAGTTCTGGCTGCAGGTTAGAAGATTCCGTTGCCCAAAAATTTATTTACCCGATCTGGATCGTTGTCGATATTTTTTGATATCCATCGCCTCTGGAAATTATTTTTACCTTTAGACTGTTTATTTGGAAGAGCGCTAATGAATACTGCCAAAAGTGTTGCATGGCGTTAAGTTCTAAACTATACTAATTTGTCTCCACATTACCGGAAAGTTTTGATGAAGGCACTGAATGAAATATGTCTTCCTCGGTAAACGGGTTTTCCAGGTTAAATAATCTCTTTATGCTTAGTGTATGTAATGTGCAAAGTGCTCATTATGAAGTCTTGCTGCACTCTAATTACTTTTTAAATGCATGCTTTGTTGTTGGCTAAGTAGCCTGTTACTTGATGGTGCACAGACCTATATTGTTGGGAAGTTTTCTGCGAAGACTGATTAAATTTATTGCCATTTACATTATTTCGTATTATTTAAGAGAGCCTGAGAAAGCCAAATTTCGAAGAATTTAGATCAAATTAATCTTTTTATGCGATATATACATAGTTTATTATATTGATATAAGTCAGAGTAAACTCAATGTTTCGGCAATTTATTCATTAAATACAATTTTAATTCCGAATTAAATATACCTATCACAGTTCTTATAAAATTAGTATTATTACGTACAGAAAACTTAATTTTAATATAGCTTTGCATTTTAAATGTATATTTATATTAAATAAGAAAATTTTGTTGTATATAATTAAAGTAATATAAAATAATATATTCTGATTTATTTTAGGATATTTTATTTAGAGAGGAAAATAATCTGAATCAGAAAATTGCTTTTTGTACACCCAGACAAATTAATTTGTTTATGAATATTTCGCATGCTATAACTTTCCAATAATGCAATTCATGATAAGGAACTGCATAAAAATGAAATTATTGTTTTAAAAAACAACAAATGAGAATTTTTATAATGCAGTATATGATAGATACAATGGTGCACTCAAGAGTGGGGTTCTGGAGGTTTAAAACCCCCTCTCCCTCTTTTATTTTATTTTTTTATTGAATAATATCTTATGTATATAGTGCGTTAATTAAGTATTTAGGTAAATATTTTTATTAACAATTTATTTTATCTGTTAATGCTTATTATTAATTCAATAATTTATTTTTTACTGTTTTATATTTCAGACAATCGATAAAATCAGAAAATATGCTTGACGGCGTACAGGGGTATGATACGAAAATGAAGGTCCTTCGACACTCGAACCCCTCTCTTAACAAATTCTAGTTTGCGCCACTAGATAGATATCTATATTATGATTACAAAAAAAAAGGAAAAAAAAGAAAAGAATTGTTTTTATTTTAACTTATACATTTATTGAAATTTTACTAATGAGGAGTAGAAATAAATACAATGAAAAATATAATATAAAATGACGTAAGACAAAAACAAAAAAATCCTTAGCCTACACACATTCAGTTTATTTTACTAATGATTGCTAATCTACCCAATTAACTACTTTGAAAACTTCATATAGTGAAAAATATAATAAGCTAAGCACTCTAAATCAGTATATTTAATACCTCTATATATGAAGGCTTTAATTATTCATCTGTCTAATTGAGCTTCAGAGAATTAATTAATTTATAATTAAATGAAGCTGCTAATTTCCATATAAAATTACACAGTTGTTTCCGATTTTTAAGATCTTGGAGTATGTCTAATTTCCTCCTTATATTTTCGTAGTTTTCAGTATCTGATAATAAGCGAAACATAATACGTCTGAAGTAAAAGTTAAGTAAGTGACGGAAGTTTTCAGATTAACAGTCATCATTCTTAGAGGCAAAATGGCAATTTTCGGGTAGATCCAATTCCAGTTTCATCCACTTCATGATCTAGGGAATTGCATTAGGGAACATTCTCTTCGCAATCCCATTAGCAAGCAATAGAAGCTTATTTTCCCCTTGGGGAATTGTTACAGACGCCCATTGGATTTATCTCAGTTTAGTCTTTAGATTTGTTAGAAAGGAGATAATATACAGTTTCGGATAAACAGACCATCAGCATTAAATGAATTGTGCAAGATTTTAGAAACGTAACTAATATGTTGAAAGCACATAGCTTTAAAGTAAGCTCAAAACGGAAGGATCTCGCATCAAAAATGCATATTTTTAGTTCGTTGAAAAATACATTTTAAATAATATGCTGAAAGGTAATGGCTTCAAAAAGAACAGGAAATTGTATTTTGTAGTTTTAAATTACTTTATAAAAATGCAATGCTTTGAATATTTTCGAGTACTTTAATAAACAAGACAAAGGAAATTCCTGAAAACCTATTTTCTCCTCTTTTAAATACCTTGATTTTCTTTCAAAATTTAAAACAATTTTCTTTCAAAATTTAAAACAATTTTTGTAGAAAATTTAATGCTTAATTAGTTAATACAATTAATAACTAAATCTACCAAAATTAATTTGTTCATTACCAATATGGAATAATAATGCAAATAACTGATATATTCAAAATTTATTTATGATTTGTGGTTTTTATTTAAGTAAATTTTGTTCAGGATTCATGCAAAATTATGTACTGTTTTACTTTTTCGATTTTGTCAAATATTTTCCTACCTAATTTGTTTAAAATTTTTCCATGAAATCATATTAAAATTATAGTAAATAAGTTTATTTTTGAATAGAAAAATTTAAATAGAAATTCATAATTTAACTCATATGCAATCACAAAATCATTTTCAAATATAATGTTAAAACTCAGATCTACGAAAAAGGATATTAATGAAGTTGGCTAAAAATAACTATTGAGTCTTTCGTAGAGTTTTTTTTTTAAAGTTCTCTTATATTGTTTAATTAATGAATATTAAAAGCTTCTATTAAAATGGTTCTTACAGTTTTAGAACTTTGATATTGTTTACGACAGTTTAAAGAATTATGAAAATATAATGATTATTTTTTAGTTTCCATTCACTTAATGCTTTTAGAAAATATACTAATTTCAAAAAGCATTATTTATTGGAAGAACTTGCTACGTTAATACAATTTGCGTTAAACACTAAGCATTTATTTGGTGAATTAGGGTTTTTAAGAGTTCACAAAAGTTTTTAGGATTTGATTTAATTAATTATTAAATTTATGAGAATTTATACTTTTTTTGACACCTTGTTTGGAAAACATTTATAAAACTGTATTTCTTAAGACAATACATCAAAATAAGGAATTAAAAGTTTTTTTAAAGTTTTTTTATTCTCCGCAATTATTGTATATCAATTCTCTTGTTCGAATCCATCCTCATATAAGTAACAAGAATCATATCATCTTTGATAGGAAATGAATGGTTAAAAGAATCTATTTGAGCATAACAGCGATTCATTTATTACACATTCTGATGAAATGTACAATTTAATTAGAAACAAGTCTTTTAAATGCAATTTGTGGAAGTTGTATTAAAATTAAATTTAACGAAACAAGTTCCTTGACTAATTCATCTATTTTTCAAATATACGCGAAAGATCATTTAATAAAGAGATACTAAGTATTGAAGTTATGTAAGAAACACATAAACTTTTGAAATTTATTCTAAACATCCAGTATAGTCGTTAGTGACGCTGACTGCTGTACCCTAGGGCCTAGTTTCGAATACCGGAGAAAGCATAGATGTTTGTAAATGTATAGTGCCTTCACGTCCGGGGGGGGGGTATTCTAAATAACCATCTAGCCGCAAGTCCTCTCGTGAAGTTGGTCAAAGGGGAAAAGAGGTGGGATACCCCTGACCATTCATAGGATGGAAAAGGGCTAAATCATACTGCTACCTGCATGGTGCCTAAAGCTACGGCTAACGGCAGGCGTCATTTAGCCTTTTGCCATAATGAATTTCGTAAGCTTCGATCTGGCCTTTGCCGACCAGGTGGCATTAGTAACAACAACAACTCTTAAAACATGATTGGAAAGGCATTATTTAAAGAGAGTGAAAATTATATATACATTAAGATGCAAAATAATTGATTGTATTTTATACTTGATCATTTCTATACACATGAAAATATTATTCAATTCATTTTATAATGAATCAAATTCATTTTCATACCTCATTTGAAAACATGACAGAGATTGCGCTGTTTATACACAAAACCAAATAAGAATAACAATGTGAATTCGACAAAGTAATGTGCATTTTTTAAAGTTAAACTGTAATTAAAAATCAGAGTTACATAAAAATAACGTAAATTTGATTTAACTATAGAACTTCCGTCATTGTCAATTGGACACCGGTGTCTGTTTACTTTGTTCTCCTTTCCACACTTTTTCAGGGAACTTTGAATAATTTTTCATGGCGATTACACAGAAAAGGTTTTGTAGTTCAAGGTTAATTGAGAGCGAATTACAACTAAATATATTTAGAACGTCCGCTGGTGTCGTTTAAACAACAAGGCAATTTATCATTTTAAAAAGCTCTCGTTCAACAAAATGTAGTTCTCTAAGTAGATACCATTAGTAAAACAAACTTCCTAAAGTCCTGTCACGCATTTCTTTTGACTTTGAATGCAGTGCTATTGTGTTCATAATGGAAATGAATAAGTTATTCTAAAATTATTGTGTTTAAGTGTTTTGTTACATAGTATTTGTTTATCCACCCATAAAACATTATTAGATTTTCGAACCTAGCGTAGAGCAAATACCTTGAAACGATAGCTCTTAAAAAAGGTTTAAGCCCTGCTGAAATTACTAATTCGTTGCGAGAGATTTCTGAGAATGAATCGGCTCTAATTTAGATTCCGATGAAGACATAAAATTGAAGGAAAGGGACTGCGACGAATCTGAAGAAAATGAAGATGTAATTGATAATATTCTAGTAAATCCTCATACATATTTGGCTAGGAATATCACAGAATGGATACTCCAGAATAGTAATGTTTCTGCCAGATTTTCGACTCGAAATGTTTTCGACATAGCAGTGGTCCAACAAGTTTCGCGAAACATAATGTCAACGTCAGTTGTTTATGATACAAAGGGTAATAATAAGCAATAATTACATGAAATAATATTAAAAAGTCTTTAAACGTTCTAAACGGTAGTCCAACAATTTTTTTTGTTAAAACAATTACTTTATGTATTTTATATCGTGGTGTGGAAACGACACTGGGGGATGTTTAAGGGTAATCATAATCCCGGACGTTCTAGTGTTAAAATGGAGCCATCTTCTTAAATACGGTTTTTATACAACTATATTTTAGTTCTAATATAATTATTTTATAGTAACTTTTACCAAAGTTAATGAATACATAAAACTACCAAGAAAAAATCTAACACTGAACAGACTAATTTAGGATTTATTTATGCATTTTATCTTGAAATTTAGATAAAGCAATCGTATAATGAAATTTTTTTCAACTTTTGAATTGTATGACACAACTCATAAAAAATAAATAGAAAGATTTAAATCGACGAAAAGTTATTTATGTTGTGACATTTAGTTTATTATTGTTTATTCTTGAAGGGTGAGTTGAAGAATATCCATTGTTGAAAGGAAGAAATATTTTATGCATTCAAATGTTAATTTAGTTTGTCTTTTTCTAGAAGTGATTAAGTGCAGTCATTGCAGATAATTGGAATGGAGATTCAGATTATTAATCAAATAGGATGGGTGGTAATGATTCCTTTTTGATGAATTCATTTCTCAATTTAAAGTATGTTTTTTATTATTATTAGAATTACATAATTTAAATGTTAAGATTGCTTTATTTGGAAAAGACTAGTTGATAGCATGTTTAAATTAGTTTTTTCTAGAGAAATCGTTTTTCAAATCATCTTGTAGTCTTAATGAAAACTTTCAAATCGTAATGATATCGTTAAGTAATTCTCGCCCAGTTTCAAGTATTAGTTACATTTAAAAAAAACATTTTAAAATGATTAGTAATTAAATCACTTAATAGGGAAATATATATGAATATTCGTCTGAGTTAACTAAATTAATAAAATGATTCAAGAAATGAATTAAATAAAGAGATTATAAAATTACTTATGAATGAGAAATAACATTTCATTTATGAATGTAAATTAGAATAAATAGTTTAGATTCAAATTAGCCCATACACACACACACATTAACAAATATTTAAAAAGTAACTAACTTTTCGCTTAACTTTTATTTCTTGTGAGGCATCTCATGCATTATATAGATTTTTATGCTTTTACATACATGTAAATCCTACTTAATGCAGTAGGATTTAGCTTCTGTGAAACAATGCCTTCATAAATTATTTCTTTACAAGTTAAGAACTTGGTATTACAAAATTATACATATTTTTCTTTCTTTACCCATTTTAAAATCATTAACAGGTGCTGAGGTTGAAAATTAAAATGAAAACAAAGAAACAGAATATTTTCTAATTCTCATTTAAAGTTAAATTGTTAAAATGTTTAATTTTTCATTTAATTAGAATATAATATTTTGTAATTTTTACCTTGGTACTAATGGTACTGATCTAGAGTTTAAAACTTTGTTTCATTCTTAAAAATGGTTTTCGCTAAAAGAAACTTTCTCAAAAAAATGAGTGAGCATTTATTTCATGAATTTCTTTCATTTGTATCTAATATATATATATATATATATACAGAGTATCCAGCCTTAATGTGACCCAATAGCTAATTCCCGAACCGTTCGGTTTAGATATGCACTTCCAACTTGAAAAATGTTTTAAGACATGTAAAGAATGTTTTTACGTGCTTTTCGAACCAAAAAACCCATTTAGAAAAAAATAACAAAAATTAATTTTTTATACGGTCCCCAGGTCCTATCACTTATATTTAGGAAAAGATGCAGTACACAAAAACAAAGTAAACACAAAAAGTTTTATTTTATTACGATAAAAACTAACCGAGTTATGGAACTTTGAAAATCGTATATTTTATCCATTTTCTCGGTTATTTTCAAGAAACTAGTAAGGGGACACCTCAAAAAAGAAATTAGTTGGAGCTCTGCCTGGAAACTTTCGCTCTTGCGCGTCACTTTTATGTAAATCGCTTTTAAATTTAAAATAATACGTTAATAATACAATAATTGAGTACTTAAGAAATAAAATTTATTCTGTGAACGTGTAAAACATAGAAAAAATAAAATATTTTTTACGAAGAAAACATTTCAAAAGCAGTTCCAAAAAATATACTTATATGCTGCAGCTTCAGTCTGATTTGCTACGTTTTTGCTAATCATGACGAACGTTAAAAATCTGTCGTGTAGTCGCTTGCAATTGCATACAGTCGTATCATAATATTACGAATTCTAGTACGGGAGAACGAGATGTATACAAATGAAGAATACTGCGAAATGGTACTGCTTTATGGGCATTGTAATCGAAATAAGAGAGCGGCGGCAATACTTTATGCCATTAAATTTCCCACTCGAAGACATCCATCTTATTGTACAATTGCCCGTGCTGTTCAACGCTTTCGGTAACTGGGAGTTGTCATAGATGTGTTCCCTTGTCTCGTCCCACACCTCGTGCCTTCTTTATTATTTAAGTTAATTTGATCATTCTGATATAATAAAACCCCTAATTCATTATCGGCACATCATTCCACATTATACTATAATTTGAATGGCAAATCCTGTAGTATTTTGCTGCTTTTCGTTAAAACAAGCTGTTTTAATCTTTTCGGTACAAGTTGTATTTCTTTAATTTAATTTTTTTATTTGCCATACAGCAATACAAATTGTCAATCTATGATGTTTACTACGATGTTAAAATATTACTATAATGTTTTTCTTTTGCTCTTTCCGTAGATAGTGAACTACTGTTCTCTAAACTCAATTTATATACGATCCCCTTTTCTGAGCAAATCTGATGTTTCAAATTTATGTAGGCATTACTCGGTCAGTTTTTATCGTAATAAAATGAAACTTTTTGTGTTTACTTTGTTTTTGTGTACTGCATCTTTTCTTAAATACAAGTGATAGGACCTGGAAACCATATAAAAGCTTAATTTTTGTAATTTTTTTTGTAAATGGGTTTTTCGTTCGAAAAACACGTAAAAACATTTTTTACCTTTTTTAAAACATTTTTCAAATTGGAAGTGCATATCTAATCCGAACGGTTCGGGAATTAACTATTGGGTCACATTAAGGCTGGATACCCTGTATATACTGGCGTCCAGAAGTTAAGCATAATTGATAATTATGTGAATAAAGAAGGAACTGTAAATGAGAATGGCGGAAAACGTGATATGCGAGTGTAAAATGGTTATAAAATAAGGAAGCAAATCAAAAGAATGATAACAATTAATTTTATTATGAAAAGTAGCAGTTTGAAAGAAAACTGAGCATAGCAAGGATTCACTCTTTAAAGAAAACATGAAAGAAAACATTAAATAAAATACTGATGCTGCAGTTTAATAAGGCGTGTGGTCACCTCTGACAGCCAGACTCGCTGCACAGAGATTTACCATACTTGCTATGAGATGATAAATGAGTTGTGGGCTCAAACGGTTCCAAGCTTCTTGGAGAGCTCTCTTCAGTTCTGTAACGGAGCTTGGTGGGTGCGAAAGGGCTGCGATTTGTCTCCCGAGCATATCCCATACATGCTCGACAGGATTTAAATCTGGGGAGGAAAATCGCTGGATGTTTTTCGTTTCAAGGAATTCATCAATCAGCACCGCTCGGTGACATGGCGCATTATCATCCATGAATATGAAGTCAGGACCGACAGCACCTCGAAACAAGCGAACAAAAGGCTCAAGAACTTCGTCTCTGTATCTTTGAGCAGTCACCCGTGTCAAAGAAATGGAAGTCTGTGCGACAGTCCATCATGATGCCTGCCCATACCATTACTCCCCTTGATGGAAAATGATGTCTTTCCGTTATGTTTCTTGGTTCAAAACGTGTTCCACGTTCTCTCCATATCGTTACATGCCGAGAATCACAACTCAGACTAAACCGGGACTCGTCAAAGAACATCATATTGGCCCACTCTCCACACTCCAATGTTGATGTTTCAAACTCCAGTTCAAAAGAGCGCGTTTATACGCAGACGTGAGGGGAATGCAAACTGCAGATCTTCTGGCATACAGGCCAGCATGATTCAGTTTCCTGTAAACAGTTTCTCTCGAAATTCGTTTTCCTGTGGCGACTGTGAGAGCCGAACCCAGTGCTCTGGCAGTACTGCCCCTCTGACGTCGCACACTTATTATCAGATATCGGTCTTGGCGAGGGCTTGTGACTCTTGGTCGACCTGATACTGGTTGTCGGGTAACATCTCCCGTTCTTTGAAACCTCTGCCACAGTCTTGAGATCACAGACTGGTCCACATTCAGAATTCGAAACACTTCGGTTTGTGATCGTGAGGATTCCAGGATTCCAACGATTCTTCCTTTCGTAAACATGTCCAATTGGCGTCTTTGTGCCATCATTCACCTTGTTTGATGGTTAACAACGTTCCTTCGCACAGCAGTTGCACGAAATTTGTCTGAACTTCCTATGCTGCGTGAACCGGTTTCTCCGCGTTCCGACATGCGCCGGTGTTTCGCGCTGGACGTAGTCGACTGGAAAGATTTGCATAAACACAATGTTTCTTCTTCACCCAATTAATATCCGCAAGAAATTTGGAATAATTTTAAGAATATTTACTCCATGTTTTTCGCCTTTTACGATTAATGCTTAACTTTTGGACACCAGTGTATATATATATGTTTATATATGTGTACTATATACATGTATATATTTATATTCGTATATTAGTTTGCTACAAATATTTAAATTTATTATTGGTTTTCATTAATAAATTAAAATTGTTAAATGGATTTTTATTTTTATTCATTATTTACATTATTGGATACATCAGTAATTACTGTGGTTGATTGTAAGACCGGACAATAGGCTTATGGTATAAGAAATAAGATACATATGTTATCGAAGGAAATATAGAAAGGTATCTAGAGGAAACTGCATCTATTGTTGTTCCATGTCTTGTGGTAGGCTTATTTCGGTTATTATTCATTTTATTCATTTGTAGTTCTAATTTATCTTGTAGAAAGTTTACCTAGAGTTGTCCATATTTGGACGCGAAATTAACATTGAAACTTCCTGCTAAAATTAGTGGCAACGTACGATAGTTTTCTTCTATTTCTTCAGAACCTACTCGACCTTAAATCACAAGTCTTTTACACTCATGTCCATAAATTAAGGATGATGAAGTTCAGGGAAAGAAAGAAACAGAAGCAAAACAAATTTGACTTATTTGTAAAGTCTATTAATTAACGAAAAGGTAAAGAGCAAAAAAGATGCTATATGTTTGACATAATTAATAAAAATTGCGATTTTTACTCCCTGGAGCAAATTTCAAACAAGAATCTATTTATAAAAAAACAGTATAACATGGTTAGTATGATGGTTAATAATTGTCTTCCGGACGATGTATGTCTTGCGGACGATGCAGTACAGGCCTTACAATGCCTACGCATGCTGAGTATCAAATTATCAATCTGATCTTGGGGAATATTACACCCTCATCAAGCAATGCCCTCCGAAGTTCCGGTAGACAGGTGGAGGGGGTTGACGAGCTGCAATTCGCCGGCCAAGCATATTCCACACATGCTGTATTGGATTGAAGTCCGGTGAGTATGCTGGCCAATCCATACGGGTGATATCTTCCGATTGAAGGCATTCGTCTACAATGTTTGCACGGTGAGGACGGCCTTGTCATCCATAAACAGAAATTCAGCACTCATGGTGCCTCGAAACAAACGTACATGTTGTTCCAGAATGACATCCCGATAGATGTGGCTTGTCATGTTACACTCTGAACATGCAGGTCAGTTCTGAACCAAGCATAATTCCTCCTCAAACGAGCCATCCTGCACCACCGCAACGGTGTCGTTTAATGGTGTTCTCTTGGTGGTAACGGGTACCTGGCACTCTCCATATGAAAGTCCGGCGAGAATCAGATTGAAACTAAACCTGGACTCGTCGGAAAACATCACACACGACCACTGTTGGGTGTCCACAATGCATGCCTCTACTCCAGGTTAATCGCAGTGACAGTGAGTTTCGGCAAGTTGAACACATCTGACAGGCCTACGAGCATATAGACAATGTGCCCTGATCGTCTGTACACGGCCTGCCTTGAAACTGTCGTACCGGTAGCTGAAGAGAGCTGACAAGATAGGTCTGATGCTGTTCTCCGTCTGTTTCTTTTGGCAGTAACTGAAAAATACCGGTCCTCATTCGGCATTGTAACTCGGGGGCGACCTGTGCTGTAACATCTACTTAAATTACCATCATCTTGGAATCGTTGCCAAAGCCTGGAGATAACACTCTGGGCAATTCCAAGTACCTCAGTTACTTCCAGCTGAGTACGTCCACATTCCAGTCGTCAGATAATTCTACCACGTAAAAATCATCCAAATGCTTCCTTTGTGCCATAACTATGCGGTTATTGCACTGAAAGGCTTTTAAAGCGCTTGTGAACAATTTTACTTCTTTGCCACCATTCCTTATATACCCCTCTCTTACACTCTCGTCATTGTGACGTACTATCCTCAACATCTGGTGGTTTCCTGTAATTTGCATATTCT
>BMAO01022350.1:81600-105671 GCA_019973975.1 Trichonephila clavata | reverse complement strand
GTATCAGCCTGACATCGTGGACCCCCAGGATTTTAAATATGCCTCCGAGTGAGTGAGTGAATATTTACGTCGCACTGTTCAGCTAACGAGGGCTTTTTGACGACGGTCCGCGTAATTTTGAACCATGGTCAAGTGACGTGGACGACACCTGAAGCTGGCCCCCCTCTCCTAACTACCACACCACACTAGCGGGAGGAAGTTTGAGCTCTCGACAAGATTTAACATGCATCGCTCCCCTAGAAGGCGGGTCTTCAGTGGTACTGGGATCGAATTCATGACACGCTAGCCATGATCCGATGCCTAGTCTACTTGGCTATCGCAAGCCACAACATCCCTCCGAACACTCATGGTTGAATAATTTAATGATTCCTCTAGAATCTTAAGACTGTCTCTTCTACTTATGCAATCATTTAACACTTCTCTTTTTTTCCTTTAAGAAAACTGTAAAAACACACACATATATATATATAAAGGAGAAAAGCGACTCATTCACTGACTGACTGACTAATCACGAATCTCTGGAACTATTCAACCTACAGACTTGAAATTTGGTAGACATGTTCCTTTGATAGAGTAGACATCAGCTAAGAAAGGATTTTCCGAAATTCGAAACGCAAGGGCGTTACGGGGGGTTAAGGCTTTAATAACAATTGTTTCCATGTTTAAACTACTTGATGTACAATTTTGAAATTGGGTAAGCGGATTCCTTTCAGAGAGTAGAGATCCGCTATAAATGAGTTTGGTGAAAATCGACCCCCAAGTGGCGTTCAGGGGCTTAGGGGGCGTTATAGATAATTATTTCCATTTTTAAACTATTTGACGCACTGTCTTTAAATTTGATAAATAGATTTTTTTCGTAGAATAATGATCAGTTACAAAACGGGTTTTGTGAAAACAGACTTCTAAGTGGCGTTGCAGGGGATTAAGGGGCATAATAGATAAATAATCCGTTTTTAAACTACTTCACCTACCTGCTTGAAAATTAGTAGGTAAGTTTCTTTCCTGGAGTAAATATCCGCTACAAATGGGTTTTGGGAAAATTGACCCCAAGGGGTGTTGCGGGGGCGGGGGTTTAAGGGGCGTTATAAATTCCTATTTTTAAGTTACTAGACGTACAGTCTTGAAACTTAGTAAGCAGATTCCTATTCATAGGGTAGAGATACGCTACAAAATGGGTTTCATGAAAATTGCCCCAATGGCGTTAAGGGCGTTATAGATAATTATTTCCATTTTTAAACTATTAGACGCAGTCTTTATATTTGATAAATAGATTTCTTTCATAGAGTAGAGATCAGCTATAAGAAGGTTTTGTGAAAACAGACCTCTAAGTGGCGTTGTATCAGGGGATTAAGTGGCGTAAGAGATAAATATTTTCGTTTTTAAACTACTTGACCTACCTGCTTGAAAATTGGTAGGAATGTTTCTTTCATGGAGTAAATATCCGCTACAAAACGGGTTTGGAGAAAATTGACCCAAGGGGTTAAGGGCAGATATAAATAATATTTCTTTTTTAAACTATTAGACTCACAGTCTTGAAATTTGGTTAGCAGATTCCTCTCATAGGATAAAATACACTACAAAATGTGTTTTGTGAAAATCGACCCCTAGGTGGCGTTGCGGGGGGTTCAAGGGGCATTATTGATAATTTTTTTCCATTTTTAATTAATTGGACGCACAGTCTTCAAATTTTGCTAAGCAGATTCCTTTCATTAGAGTGCAATTCCCTTACAAAATGGGTTTCGTGAAAACAGACCCAGAAGTGGCGTTGCGGAGGCTCAATGGCGTTATAGACAATTATCCCCATTTTTAAATTGTTAGACGTACAGTCTTGAAATTTGATAAGCAGATTCCTTTCGTAAAGTAGAGAACCGCTACAAAATGGGTTTCGCGAATATCAACTACTAAGTTTAATTTCGGGAGATAAGAGGCGTAATCGATAAATATTTCCATTTTTAAAACTATTTGATCATCCTGCTTGAAAATTGGTAGGTATGTTCCTTTCATGGAATAGAGTTCCTCTAACAAAGAGTAAAACGAAAATTGACCTAAGGATGTTTGCGAGGGGTCAAGAGGAGTTATACAGAAAAATAAATTTCCTGTTGTTTAATTGTTAGACCCATATACTTGAAATTTGTTAAGCATGTTTCTTTTTGTTGAATAGGGATCCACTAAGAATAAATTTTAAGCAAATCAAGTTCTGGGGGTGTTGCAGGGGGTTACTTGGACGTATTGACAAAAAAAATTACTTTTTTCGAGCTACAAGGACTATAATAATGAAAATTTGGTTTGCATTTTTCTTTTGTTGAATTGAAATCCGTTAAGAGCGGTAATTTTGGAAAACGGCTCTCAACGGGATTACGGGGATATTGATAGTAAAACTTTTGTTTTTTTCTGTTAGATTTAGACTTGAAATTTGGCTTGCATGTTCAATTTACGGAGTAGAGATCCACCGAAAATTGGTTTTGCGGGAATCCACTTGGTTTTTGAGTTACGAAAGAGCAAACATCATTCTATACTTCAATTTTAGAGATTTTTAGAAAATACAAATTAGATGAGTTCTGCCTTTTTTTTTTTATCAACAGGTGACAGTTACAGGTATAAGTATATTTTTCAATTGAATCGAATTCTTAATGCTAGGACTTAGATATCAATAATGTATACATATATATAAGCAGTAAAAATTTATAAAACATCATGAAATACCCAGCGAAGCGGGTGGGTAACGGCTAGTACATTATAAAATACTAATTTCAAATAAATAAATGATGTGCTTAACTATATTAATTGAAATCTTTAATCAGATGAATGGCGATGAATTTCTTTTACAAGTGCATTCATATCAGGGGTATTATTTGACGTTTGTAGTCTCAATTTTTGTGTTCAATACTTTCCAGATGGTTTGCCTACTTATGTTTGAGATAAAAAATAGCTCAAAGTGTTCTTATATGTAAATAATAGTTTGGAAGGCATCAGAGCTTTCGTGGACAACTCAGCTATGTACAATAGTTGCAAACAATAAACCTTAATTAATAATCTTGATCGAAATACATGTTCAAGTAAAGTTTTTTCATTTTGGCAATTTAGTTATCTAGTCTAAGATGGCACGCCTTTCAATTTTTCCACGAAGCCTTTCAGATTCTGTAAAAGAGGGAAATGAGAGACCTTCGCGGACCCCCTAGAAAGGTACTAGGACCCCCAGGGGTACGCGGACCACAGTTTAAGAAACGCTCATATAATGGGTTCTCCAAGAGGAAATTTAAGTGAAGACTGTAACAAATTTTATAAGGCAAAGATTATGGACGTACACAAGGATGGTGCTTGTAATCAACCTCTCATACACCCACACATTTTTAATTTTTAGCATAAAGATTATGTCTCGGTGCTTTTACCAACATTTTTTAAAAATATAACCCCTCCTATGGAAACTGTTTGTGTATGCCACTGGCAAAGATGCATTTTTACATTTATTTCCGAAAATTATTCTTAAGAAAAGCAGATGAGAGTAGTAACATTACATTACTGCCCAGGCCTGTTTTTAACCTCTCCGGCGCCCTGGGCACTTCAAATTGTTACGCCCCTCCCTCCATAACTTCCAGAGTCCCTCCCACTTTCAGTACTTATCTTGCCAGTTTTAGTTCGGGAGGGGCTTTCCCTTAACTTTCTTACTCTTTTCCCTTTCTTTGTTTTTGCTGTTTGGAGAGTCTTTTTCCATTGTCCACCAAAAGCTGTGTTCTGATCTGACAACCGTAAGGAGAGGATAGTGGCACGGTTTAGTTACCCTTGTTCATTTTGTACCTTACATCACGGACCACCTACCTTTTTGTAAATTAGTACAGTAATTTAATGAAATCGTTTGCAGTTACAATATAGAGTATACATTATTGTATGAACTGTTTTCAACTTGTTAATTATCCTCTTTTCATCGCTTATCTCTTTACTGTCTTTTACTTTTAGACATCCTCATTACCAAGTTTTTATTAACTCGCTTTCTTGTCTGTCTAGAGTGGAATTTTGTAATCGATTTTAAACTAACTTCCCAATAAGCTAGAAACTTGAAATTTAGATCATAGCTTAAAAGTGAATGACAATGCATGAAAATGTGAAAAAAAAGATTCTAGTCTTGAACTCGGGCCCTCGAAGAGGCGGACCCCAGTTTCGACAGGGCCCCGTAACTCTAAAATTTATACGAATTTATACAAAGACCACCTGTCAATAGCAGGGATCGAGTTGCATCTACGTATTCAATTTCGTAGCTCTGGGTCCAAGAGGGGCCCCCAGGTTACCATGTTTCATTAACTCCCTTTCTTGTATGTTTGTCCGGGTGGAATTTTGTAATTGATTTTAAATTAACTTCCAGATGTGCTAGAGACTTGAAATTTGGACTATAGCTCAGAAGTGGATGACAATGCATGAAAATGGTTATAAAAATATGGTACATAAAAATTTTTTATTAAGAAAATTATTCTTTGTTGAATCACTGTCATTGCACTGGTACAACAAAGGTCTTCATCGAGTTTTAATCATTGCAAAATCATTAATGACATCACTGTTAATCAATTACTATGGTAATGTTATTTTGAGAGCATAACCATCCAACTGTTAAGCTTTTTATTTTCCATATTAGATCTCATTTCAGTCTTTACTATCTTAGGAGCAGAAATGCTTCTCTCATGATTCGCTAGGTGGCGGTGTTATCCTAGTTACTTGAACGACGGTTTGAAATCATGAGTTCCTTCGCCAATAACCTTCCTGTTGCCTTAGAGGGCGATATATAGTGCGTATAACTCTCCCTCCCACGCGAAAGATTTACTTTTGGGCAGCGTAGTGTATAGTTACTACATAGTTCCTCCAATCCAGTTCGCAAATGATCATTACGTAGTGGATTTCGGTAATCATCATGAACAGGTTAAGATACTAAAATTAAAAATATGCATTTACTTCGGTTATATCTAACTGAGGATGTTATATATATAAGCTGTGTAATTATTCTAATTTCTTAAGGATTAAATCTTATAATTTGAAATTAAAAGAATCTGATAAAAACGTAGGGATAAGACTGATAAAAATGTACTAATGGATTTGTATATTTCAAAATTATTCTCACAAAAAAGCACTCAAGATATTTGTTTTTAGCATATAATTAATTAAATTGTTAAAAGATAAATGAACAACTACAATCAGAAACCCCATAGGCATATTTTAACTGTGACTATACGAGCGTTTTCTCTTAATCTTTGAAAGTGCTATCATGTAGAAATTCTTGATGGGATTAGAAATATTTCTGATCATTTTTGAAAATTTTTATTCAAAATATTCGTTGCAAATGAATTCCAATAAAATACTAAATTGATTTCATGCACCATTTAGGAAAACTCAGACGTAGAAAATAAATTTTCCTTTTTATTTACAAATTATTTTTTCTGTTTTTGTCATATTAAACGCATGAATAAAAGGGAACATCAGTAAGAAACATTCTAAATGCGAGAATTTAGAAGGGAAAAATGTTATTCAAAGTGTTTTAACATTATCAAAATTGTTATTAAGATTATTAAGAACCGAAATTCAAGATTCTTTCAAAAGGAAATCGGTGTTACGCTTATCATCTTTATCCGAGATATTCAATGAGGAGTTAAGATAAAAGGGTCAAGACTGTAATTCGAATAATCTCCATCAGAAACTCGTGCAAGCTTCGAATTTATGATTGAATATATATTTATCGTCAAATATCTTACTCTTAATATTTTGAAAGCCAATTGAATCAAAATTCATAAGATTCCATGTTTGTTCAATTCGAAGTAAAAAATCACTAGTTCACGATTTCATTTAAATTGTTCTCATTTCCTTATTGCTTCGCTTGAAAAAACTCGACTTTTTTCACAAGTGCATTTACAAATAGACAATTGGATTATTTAGTAAAGTTTTTTTCTGGAGAGTTATTCGACGCCATAAATTGCAATACTCTGGGTTATAAGAAAGCTTTCTGGTGAAAGGGAAAACGCTGCAGATGTTAAGGGGGAAAAGTGCGCACACACACAAAAAAAAAACGCCATGAAGTGCCTTAAATTCTGTAAAACATGTGTTGGATCAAAAGAACCACAAACTTGTGGCATGTGAAATACTCATCTCTATTTATGCAGAGAGGCAATAAAAATTGTAGTTGTCGAAATTTCATTAATTGGACCACTTTTTTTTTAAACTTACTAAAATAACTCTACTTAAGGTGACTTTTTCACACAATTTTGTCTTTTGAAATTTAGAAGATATGTTTCCAACAGAAATTACTATGAGATTATACATGACATCAAAAGCCCTTGTAGCTGAATAGGGCGATGGTGTTATTCACTCCCTCCCTCAAATCACCGTCGAGGTGTTAGAGCGTTTATGTAAGTCCTCTTCTGTGTGTGTGTGGTCAGTTTTTTAAATCAAATGATCTCACTTATCCTGAGGAGATCAGAGATGGATAATTGTGCTGATTCAACTTCTGTAAAAATTTCTTTGAATCTCTTTTTTACGGAAATTTTATGTTTATAATTTAAGAAATAATAAAATTATTGTTCGAAATATACGAAGAAGGAATTTAATAAAATTCTGAAGTAATGAATTTATCGAAGTTTTACTGAGAATGATACTGTTTAAGAGAGTATACCAAATAATAATAACTGAGAAAGCATAACCGAGTATAGAGCTGTGTGATATTAAGAATTTGGTAAGCATAAATCTTTAACATTATCTACGTAATATCATTCGTCGTATAAACAAGTAATATAACAAGTTTAGTCAATTCCTACTTATTTCTGTCATGTCTTCAGAGTTTATTTTTAAATTAATTCATGGCATCTATACTTGTGTGTATTCACTGTAACCTAATGAAAATATTAAGTAAAAGTTTTGTTTCTGTATTTTGGCAATAGTTAGTATTGTACTTTTTTGTGTAGAATAAAACGGTTTTGATTTTTAGAATGGCTGGATATTTTATCGCCCGAGGCTGGATATATATCCCTCCGAGTTCTCCCACCTTAAGTTGTTGAAAGACAACTTAACTTACCAAGCATTTAAAAATTTCAAAGAATAACACATCCAATAAACATTTATAATAAGTTCAACAAAGAAAATTTTTTATTTTAGTTACTTTTTTATCAAATAATTACAATTAATATAAATATGTATATAGATATGACAGAATCACTATATTGAGTGGCAATTAATTTTTATTAATTATCATTAAAGTATCGTATTGTCATCCAAAACAATCATGTATATAAAATTCCAGTTCAACTGAATGCTTTAAAACGTGAATTTTTTTTTTTTAAAGTTTTGACCCAAGTCGCTAAAAATGAAGCCAGAGTGACTGCATCTGTAATTCTTTAAATAATTAGTTTCAGTCGATTAATTTGAATTAAATTAGCATATTGTCACCCAAAATAATCGTGTATAGAAAATTTCAGCTCAAATGAACGCTTTAAAATGTGAGAAAGAAACCTTTTCAAGTTTTGACACAATTTTCCAAAATGGTCGCTAAGTCGCCAAAAATGATGCCAACGTGGCTATCTCTGTATGTCTTTGAATAATTAGTTTCAATCAGTAAATTTTTATTAATTATAACTAAATTACCGTATTGTCAACCAAAATAATTGTGTTTTGTAACATTTCAGCTCAACTGAGCACTGTAAAATGTATTTTATTAACGATTGAAAATTTGAATAAGATATAGGGAGATTGTGAATTAATAGTAGGAATTGAAAAACAGTTTTTTATTCTATTTTAAAGGGGCTGTGTGAAAACCAACACCTCGAAATCAGTGTATAATAACTGCCACAAGTCGAAAACTGGTTGAACCAAGGGTGGGTGGTTACTGCTCGTTTGGGCCTTTCAGTCATTATTTAATTCGAAGTTTCAATCAATGAACTAAAATGTATCGGGTGAAAATGGCGATTTTTTTCTTTGCGTATTTGACTTGGGCATGTTCTGAAACGTGTAGATACCAAATTTCCCTGGAATATTCCCATGGTTCCCCCCCCCCCCAGCACCCCTTGAACACTTGCAGTTTAATTATGGACACTCTGTACAATAATTCTTAAAATCTTATTTTGAGAAATTTCGAGCAGTTTAACATTACCATTAGCTGCATATCCCCACACAGGGCAAGCGTAAGTCATAATGGGCCGCAAAATGGCAGTATAGAGTAGTATTTTGTTTTCTACTGACATTGAGGAATTCCGGCAAATTAGTGGGTAAATTAATCGTACAGCATTCCGGAATTTATCACGCGCATGTAAAATATGTTGTCTCCAAGTGAATTTTTTTATCAAGTATAAGTCCCAAATATTTTGTGTTCTGAGACCACATTGGTGGTGTCGCGGGTTTTCTTTTCCTTGTGAAAAGGACCGCTGCCGTTTTGTCTACGTTAATTTTGATTTTCCATGTGTTGAAATATGTTTATAAAAAATCAATCCGTCGTTCAAAATTACCTATATCAAGTCACTATCTTGCTACTACAAAAAAAAAAAAAAAAAAAAAAAAAATCTAAATCGAACGTACTTTTGCAAAAGTAGAACAAAGGGACATTTCTACTAGTAATCTGCTTAAAATTTATAGTGTTACTTATTCTGTTATGTTCCTAAGCTATAAAATGAACGCAGATTTGTAGTTAAAATACGTTAATAAATATGTGTCGTCACAAAAGCATCACCACGATAAAGATGTTCGATACGTATAAAATGACGAATAAGAACTATTGATTCCATTAGCAAATGCTTCCTTTGCACAAATATAGTAGACAATTTCAAAACATTTTTGATAAATAGTTGTTACTATCATAAACAAGCAAAAAGACAGCAAAAATATGGAAAATTCTAATAGTATAAAAAAAACTCATTGTAAATCACTAAAAATACACAAAGTAACTTAGAATAAATATATTGAGAAAAAAAACTATTAAACTAATTATTTTTAAGCTATTAAATATGATGGAAATCTTTTTCCAAGCAGAATAATATTTTTTATAAATTAATTATGTACTTTTTACTAAAAAGGGATTTAACAAGATATCAATCATTGGCATGGCCAAGTAATTTTAGCGCGTTTTTCATATGTTGTATTTTACAATAATGCAACTAATGAACTTTTTACTAACAGAAAGTGGTACTGTACTTAAAAAAAAAAATTAAAAATGATTAAATTTAAATATGATTCGGCTCATCTAGGGCACAGATGCGACCCAATGCCTAAAACCCGAGGTCAATTGGTTGCTTATTGGCTGAGAAAAGGTACGACAAAATATGGAACGAAGACGAAATTTGGGTCCTAAGAGCACTTTTGTTCCACTACGTGAAAAACGCGCTAAAAATATGCTGAGAATTCTTGGCAGGTAGAATAAGAGAAGCCTGGCCTTTTGATTCCTTCAGATGCGCCGCAGAAAATGAAAAAGTCTGGTGAATTCCGCAAGATGTTATGAACTTGACGAATTAACTATTATTGGATAATTAGATCTTGTAGATGAAACTTTTTCTGTTTTTACCGATACAATGTCGAAGTGTCGAAAATGTTTAACTTGAAATGATACAAAATATTTCAGATAGATTCTGGAACAGACTCTGTGTGAGTATAGTGATAGTGACAAATAATATATATTTTTTTATTGTTTTGCTAATTAAAAATCTACATTTTGGACATCTGTATACCGAGTACTCGAAAGAAAATACATTTTAATGGATCCACAATTAAAAATTTAGTTTTTGTTTGTTCACATTCACGCAAAAATCATCCTAAATAGTAAACAATTTATTATGAGTACAAGGATTGTGTAACATAAGACTGTGTAAATCCTAGTGTTCTAAATTTTCATACTAAAAAAATTTTTAAGTAACATATTCAGTTTTCAAATGTATGGTTAAAAGTCATTAAATAATGAACATAAATGTGCAAAAATTGTTTTTAAACAAGAAATAACTTGCGTAAATAAAGTATACAAAAACAAAATATATAAAGCATAAGCCATTTATATATACTCTGCCGAGCATCATTAAACATTGCTTTCGTATTTTGATATTTTCATGGATTTAAGTTTAACTGCGAAAAACTCTCCGGTCCGTAAGTGACACTCGCGAAAGAAATCTCTGGCCCTAGCGGTACGAATGCGTTTGCACTTTTAGTCTCGAAAGGCTTATGTCTGATTAAAAAAAACTCAATCAATACTGCATTGAACATTTATGAGTGGAATAAAACTTATTGTGATGAAAAATACTGTAGTAAAACATTTGACTTTAAGAAAATTAAAATTTTTGTAAAAAGTTATCGAATTCCGTAAATAATCGCAAAACATATTGTTTACTTTCTATATAATCGTTTCTTTCTTCTCAATATCTTTATCCAAGTCGTATTAGGTATCTGCAATGAATTTTACTGTGTTTTTAAAAAGTTATCGAGCATTTTTACCAACATAAATCTAAAGTAATGAAGGAACACATTGGGTTACACACACACACACACACACACACACACCACACACACACACACACACACACACACACACACACACACACACACACACACACACACACACACCACACACACACACACACACACACACACACACACAGTGAATAGAGTATGTGTGTAAAATATGAAACGTTATTAATTTCATATATATATAAAAAAAACTTACGCTATATTTGAAATAGTAATGCTAAATGATTGTCATCAGGGGAAAAAATTGTGAAATAATCATATTATATGCTCAGAATTTTCAATTACATATTGCTTTAACTTAGTTTTCAAATGGTTAGTGTTATGAAATATCTTTGAAAAATGCTACTATTTTCTTTACAGATTTCAACGAATGCCCCCCCCCCCTCTTTAGGACTCACAAGGGGAGAGCACGACTAAGGAAACTCATTTCGGGACGAGACTTTGTGCAGTAGTAGTACTTCTTTAGGGTGTTCAACCTTCAATGTAATTCCACCGAATGGGCAGTCAATTCGGAGAAAATAGCCTTCGAAATTCATGCTTAGCTTTTATACAACTAACCCGGCACTTACGCGCAAAAAAAACGACCTTAACTTCACGCGCAGGGTATCTCATACCCAAGGGTGTTTACATTCTGTTTTTACTGTAAAATTTGCATATAAGGGTGAAAAGGGAAGACAAGCCAGAAATACAATATGTTTTTACTCTTTTCGCACGTAAATTTAATATTTCTGTTCTTTTAATTAGGACATTCTTTAAATTGTTTATACACTCCTTTAGTTTTCATCGCGAGTGAGTGCGATGAAATCTTAATTCTTTTAAAAATTTCGTAGAAGCTTGCTTGCTAGTTTCTACATTCTTTACATTCTTCTGTAAATTGAAATCCAAAGTACTTCAGAAATCAGCGTCTGGTTCAATGTTTAGTAAATAGTTTCTGACTACATAATTTGCGCATTTATTGACGCAACGTTCAACGGCACAAAAAATATTGTTATAGGCTAAATATTACATTTTACAGCCATTGAATATGACGTGGTCATTTTATCAAGGACGATAATAGCTCCCTCAGTTAAATTATCTGGATAGATATCAGTAGAGGTATCTTGCTTGCTATTATACTCTCCATCATCCCCGCAAAGAGTCTTTCTTTATCCGAAAATACTGCTGAGTACTATATCTATTGAACACTGTATATATTAAATTACTGAAATATCATATTTCTTCTTCATAACTACAAAAATACGCCAATTGCATAAGATTTTAATGCCTGCTCATACATTTAGAACTATAACGGCGATTCACGCGGACGGTATGACATACCGGAAGAGGCTGTATCCAAAAATATACCTTTGTAACAGGTACATTTAAACTCTGCCTTCCCTTGACAAATAACGACAGCCAGGTGGCGCTACTTGTTCTTGGGGAGAAAAGAGAACGTTTTCCCCGAGATCTTGTTCCGCCGGTTGGTCCCCGAGCGATGCATACACGTGGTCAGGGAAAGCCTTTCCCTCCTTTTTATGTCTTATGTTATTTTGTTTGTGTGTGTATCTCCTTGTGTTGTGGAACTTCATGAACATTAAAAATATCTTGTTCCTGTAACCATCAAAGGCTGCATTAATCAGTATTTCACAACATGGGAGTATTACAATGGCTGCCCAACGTGTTTTCTTTTACCGGCATTTTGCTTTCCTTCGACAAGTAACCACGTGTAAAAGTGTTATGTATGTGTCGCCCTGACACTAAATGTGAAAGTGCACGATTTTATTGGAAAACCCAAAGTGAAAGTGTTATGTATGTGTCGCCCTGACACTAAATGTGAAAGTGCATGATTTTATTGGAAAACCAAAAGTGAAAGCGTTATGTTTGTGCCAGAGGAAAAAATCATCGATAGTGTGTTGAGTAAAAAGTGAAAATATCTTATGTGAATTCATCTTATGTCATTTAAATGCGCGAATTGTGCTTGGAACATATATATATATATATATAATCTGTTCTTTTAAAGAAAAATCTCTTTCAGAGATTGTGTGGTTGAACAAAACGAAAAATTAAATCTGTGAGTAGATGCAACAAATCTTTTGTAAATAATATTGAAGAATGTGATTGTGTATGTTTCTTAAAATATTAATATATATATTTTGTTTCAAATAATTTAATATTCTTGTTTATTCTTATTTCAATCTGCTGTTTAAAATACCTTGAAATTTAAACTGTGAAAGATCATTTCTGCTTTCAAACAGAACCAACTTGTTTAACAATATTCATAAATATATGTGTGTTTAAAATAATTGCTATATAATAATTTGCTACAAACAATTGCTATATTGAGTAAATGATGAAATTCTTGGTTATAATTATCCGAAGTCGAATAATTTTTTTTTAAAAAAAAAAGTTCAAATATTAAAAAGAAAAGTATATGAGTATCCACTTCCGTTTTCTGTGCTTGTGTTAGTTTAAACTATGATTCATCCAGAAAATGTGATATGCTGAATAAGCAAATAAATAAAATAGGGAGTAGACAGTTCAAGGTTGTTTGCAAAATGTTCTTTATGACTGAGTTCTATTGATTTTTTTTTTATTTTATTATTTTTGTTGTTGCTGATAGAATAATAAGCATATTTTAAATGTTTGAAGGTATGGTATATTTTGGATATAAATGAATGATCATTATAAGGATTTTCACAATCAAATAAGGGGGGATTTACAATTGTCATTATTTAAAGTGTATATATATTAGGTACTTTGAGAATTTCATATTCCTAATTAAGATTCACAGTGTGGTATATTTAGCCTTTAAATGTTTGTCATGTAATAAGTATATACTTTTAGCATAGCATAACATGTAGTGACAGTTTCTTCAATGTGCTATTGTGTCTCATAATTAACTTTATATTTTGATACACAGCTGAGTTTGTGGAAATTTATTTAGATTTTCACGGGATTTTTTTATATGTTATGAAATGTTTCTCTTATTTATGTTTTTTTCCCTACAGGGAAGGCAGTTGTTAAAGAGTAGCTAATATGTAATAATTGCTTATTGGGATAACTAACTTAATTTACAACTTCCAGTATACATAAAAAAATTGAATTTAGTTTTATTTAAGAGATAAATATGGCTTTCCTCTCAAAGGGAAAAAAGATAGACCTCTATAATTTAGGAATTGAGCTACGAGTTGATGTAACTTCAGATGATAAAATCATCGATTTGCGTGAGAAAATCACTTCATGCTCATTCTTTAAGGATAATGAGCAGTTTGTGAAAGAAATGCTGAATAACATTGTTGATGAACGTAAAGCGCTTGAAGATGAAGCCATAAAGAAAATAGAACGGGAAGACAAGTGTCTAGCTGAACAGAGAGCATTTGAGCTTGAAAAGCTTAAATTACAAGCAAAAAATCCTCTACCGTCCTTAGGTAATGCCCCTCAAATGGATTCTAGCCCCATGAGGCTCGACCTGAAAACAGTATTACCCACATTTATTCCTGAGAAAGATGACATGTCATTGTTCTTAAGAGTGTTTGAAAGACAAATGAAGCTTTTAAATGTACCTGCGGATTTTTGGGTATCACACTTAATTGGAGTCCTTCCAAGTGATATTGGCAGATTAATTGCAAGAGAACCAGAAGAGATGTTTAAAAATTATGCCCACATTCGCAATATTTTATTACAAAGGTTCAAACTGACAGCTGACCGTTTCAGAGTTCTTTTCAGTAGACATCAGAAACAGGATCATTCCACGTGGAAAGATTTCTTTTTTGAGCTCAGAACCTTCTTTGAAGGTTGGCTAAAGGAATTAGAAGTCAACTCTTTTGACTCGTTGAAAGATCTCATCATTGCAGATCAAATTAAAAAGAAATGTCCTCCCGAGTATAAGAATCATTTCCTTGACAGTTGGGAAAAACTTAATGATCCAGTCGTGTTAGCTGAAAAGCTGGACTCGTATGAAAATGTTAAACTTCCTTCTCAAAAACTAACAAAACTCCCCAAACCACCAGAGTTAAATAAACCTCGGTTTCCTAGAAACACGGGCAATCCGGAGTTTAGAAAGCCTAATTTATTCAAAGTTGAAAAGAATGTTTCCGGTAACCACAACAGTACTTCTGTTAACTCTAGCTACATGCCAGCACGAAATATTAACACTGGTTTTCACCCACCTATTTCTTGTTATGGTTGTGGCAACCCTGGATTTATTAAATCAAAATGTCCAAAATGCTTACAAAAAAAAGAGACTGCCTCTGTCAATGCCATACAGATGTGCACTTGTCTTACCACTCCAGTAGCTCTACTTGACATTCAAGTTTATGAAGCTACAGGCACAGTTTGTGCTGATACAGGAGCCAGCCAGTCAGTTGGGGGAGAATTAATGTTTAACTTTTTAAAGAATCGTGGACAAAAATTCACAGAGTTTCACCTTTCTATGTATTTAGCTGATGGTCAGCAATCCACATCCCTTGTTAAAAAAGCTAAAGTGCCAATCACCATAGGTGGACGAACTTTCCAAACCGATTTAATTTTTTTGCCAAATGCAAAGGGTAACCGCACCCTTCTAGGTGTGGACTTTTTAAGGACATCAGGAATCGTAATGGACATGCGTAATAATTTTTGGTATTTTGGTAACAAACCAAGCTTCAAGATACCTTTCTCAAAAGATGTTCCTTTGCCTGTAGACGACAGTACTGCCAAAATAAATAGTAGTTCCTGTCCCGCAAATTCAATTCTTAGTGATGTTCCATTACAAATCAAACCTGTTGATGAAACTGAGATTGAATATCTCCATTTACGAGAAGAAGAAGGACAGGCCCTGAATGTAGAAGAAAGAAATTATTTGATGGTGCTACTTAATGAAAGTAAAGATGTTTTCAGACCCGGGGGAGAACCAACTCCATTCGTGAAACACTTTATAAACACAGGTGACCACCCACCAGTTTCAACTGCACCTTATAGATTATCTCCAAACAGAAAAGAACTCTTAAGGAAAGAAATTGATAAACTTTTGGCTAATAATATTATAGAAGAATGCGAGTCCCCATACGCAGCTCCAGTGGTTTTAGTGCCCAAGTCTAATGGATCTGTTAGGTTGTGCATAGATTATCGTAAATTAAATGCGATTACTATACCTGACAAATATCCCCTGCCCCTTATGGATGCTCTTTTACATGATGCAAAATCTTCTGCTTTTATGTCTACCCTTGACTTAAAATCCGGTTATCATCAAGTAGAGGTTAATACAGCGGACCAGGACAAGACTGCATTCGTTTGCTCTTTTGGTACATTTAGGTACAAAAGAATGCCCTTTGGACTTCGCAATGCCCCAGCGACCTTTCAGCGTCTTATGGACCAATTTCGTAATGGATTGCCAAATGTAAATATTCTGGTGTATTTAGACGATATCGTTGTGTTGTCTGAAACGTTTGAACAACACATTGAGGACTTAAGAAGGGTCTTCGACAGACTTAAAAAATTTAAATTATGTGCTAACAGAGAAAAATGTAAGTTTGTTTGCTCTCGTGTAAAATACCTTGGATTATGGATAACTCCTAAGGGAATAGAGGTGGATCAAGATAAAACTGCAACGATACAAAATATTCCTTCTCCGAGAAATCTAAAGCAGCTACAGTCATTTTTACAGACCTGCTCATGGTATAGAAAATTCATCCCGAATTTTTCAGATATTGCTAGACCCCTTAGCAACTTGACAAAGAAAAGTACTGCTTGGAAATGGAGGGAAATTGAGCAACAAGCATTCCAGACCCTCAAGCAATGTTTAATAACCCCGCCAATACTGAAGCAAGTTGATCCTAAAAAGCCTTTTATCATCCGGACGGATGCAAGTAGTTACGCCCTAGGTGCAGTTCTGCTACAAGGAGAAAGTCCCGCCAATGAACAGCCAATAGAATATGCCAGTAGACTTGTAAGCTCTGCTGAGAAGAATTACTCGACAACAGAACGAGAAGCCTTGGCTGTAGTCTGGGCCCTTAACAAATTTAGAGGGTATATTGTGAAGGTGCAGAAATTACAGTGGCATCCGACCACCAACCATTAAAGTGGCTGATGAGCTTAACATCTCCAACCGGAAGATTAGCCCGTTGGGCACTTCAAATACAATCTTACAATCTGAAGATTGATTATTTTCCCGGAAGATGCAATGTTATTGCAGATATGCTTTCTAGGCCAGCGTCTAAGGACGAAGAAATTTGTGAATTAAAAACTATAATTATTGATTTCCCGACAAGAACAGCTAATGAACTAAGAACAGAACAATTGAAGGATCCTGAGTTAGAAAAGATAATTAATTGCTTTGAAAACCCCAACAAGGGAGTTGACTTTGCCAATTGGACTGGGAGAGGGTACGTGATGAATCAGGGAGTATTATATCGGTACTCACCTCATGTTGAAGTCGATGAAGCTCAACTAGTTGTCCCTACTCACGAGAGAGAGAAGATATTAAAATTGCACCACGATGCTCCCACTGCTGGACATTATGGAGCTGATGGTACCTTTTCTAGAATTTCTTCAAAATATTATTGGACTGGTATGAGGAAATTTATTGCCGATTATGTGAAGAGCTGTTCAGAGTGCATTAGATATAAAGCCAGAAATCAGAAACCTTCTGGTCTTCTGCAGACCCCTGTTCCAGCTCAACGATTCGAGAGCATAGCTATTGATCTTTTTGGTCTTTTACCAGAAACGAGAGAAGGTATGAAATGGATATTCATAGTGGAAGATTACACCACAAAATGGGTAGAGTTATTTCCATTAAAGCAAGCTACTGCTAAATAATGTGCTATAACACTTCTAAATGAAGTCTACCTAAGGTATGGCGTGCCCCGTCGACTAATATGTGACAATGGGACTCAATTTGTCTCATTCCCGTATATCACCCACAGGCAAATCCAGTAGAAAGAAAAAATAGGGACTTGAAACCTCGCTTGGCAATGATGGTAGGTAACAACCATACATTATGGATTGAAAAGCTACCAGCTATTAGGTTCGCATTGAATACTGCAAAGTGTGAGTCCACAGATCACACGGCAGCATACCTAACCTTCGCCAGAGAATTACGAACTTTAGACCAAATAAATATTGATCTACGATCTGTCATCCATAACGATAATTTTGTACCTGAATTTACACCCTATTTAAAACGCTTTGAAGAATATATGTCACAAATTAAAGAAAATATTGAGATGAGTCAAGATCGTCAAAAAACATCTGCTGACAAATCACGTAGACCAAGTCCTGACTATAAAGTTAATGATCTAGTATGGGTACAACTGCACCCATTAAGTAAAGCGATTCAAAACAGGAGTGCCAAACTGATGCCCAGGAGAGACAGGCCTTACATTGTGCTATCCCAGAGATCCCCCACCACATTTGTATTAGCTAGTTGTGACAAACCTGACGAACCTTTAGGTGTCTATCATGCATCAGCTTTAACACCTTTTCTGAATGTCACACAGACCCAGTCTCCTGTAGTACCTCTCAGAAGAAGAGGAAGGCCTCGCAAACAACCATTGATTCCTAGAGGAACTGCTGGAGAGAATGCCATATTGTCTGATAGTACACCACCTCGCCGAGACGGTCTTCGGCGGTGTAGGGGGAGAATGTAACAGGTACATTTAAACTCTGCCTTCCCTTGACAAATAACGACAGCCAGGTGGCGCTACTTGTTCTTGGGGAGAAAAGAGAACGTTTTTCCCGAGATCTTGTTCCGCCGGTTGGTCCCCGAGCGATGCATACACGTGGTCAGGGAAAGCCTTTCCCTCCTTTTTATGTCTTATGTTATTTTGTTTGTGTGTGTATCTCCTTGTGTTGTGGAACTTCATGAACATTAAAAATATCTTGTTCCTGTAACCATCAAAGGCTGCATTAATCAGTATTTCACAACATGGGAGTATTACACCTTTAGAAATTGTCTATAAGCTAAGGCCCTTCAAAGAATATGTCCTTAAAATCAGCTACATGAGAAACTATTCATTTTACAAAAAAAGGTTTAGATAAAGTCTTGAAAAAAGTTAGGCTCTAGGTATGACATACCCTGCGCGTGAGGTGTCGGGTTAAGTTTTAATAACTGCTAGCAACGCGGTGGCGTGTGGTCGGTAGAGTACCCGTTTACCATGCGCTCTGATCTTTTGTTTTAATTTTTAAATTCACTTAATTATTTTTACAATTAAATAAATTTATTTAAAAAAGGCATTAAATATTTTTTATTATTTTAAATTAATTAAATTTGCAATATACTACAAGATATATATATATTATTTTTAATTTAATTCTATAACAATTATTGATAAAAAATTGTTCTAATATATTTTATGTATTATTAGGATATTTTATATAATATTTCATTTATAATATACTAGCTGAAATGCCCGTTCTTCGCACGGATTAAGTTTTAAAAACCAAAATTCATCTATTATAGCAATCAAAATATTTTTTTAGGAAGGGTAAAACCCTGCATTAAGTAGTATAACCAAAAATTAAAAATATTTTTTTTCAAATGAATGTTCACATTATAAATAATTTTAAACAAATTGCAATTTGGCCTAAAAATAAATAATTTAACAAAAACAAATATTTCAATGTAAGAGAGAAAATTAGCATGCTAAAGAGTAAATAGATATGAATGAATGCAAATATAAATAAAAATTATTAGAAATGTGATAGCAGTAGTAAGTTTCTGCTATGGGAACTATGGGTGAAATAACTTGCAATAGATAAACCGAAAGAAAAAATTAATTATGATAAAGTGATTCTCACTAAATGCTATCATAAATAAGAAACATTAGGAAACTTTCAACTGAAAAAAAATTAAATTAGTATTATATGAGGTATGGGTGCAATGCTATCTAACATCTCTGTAATACATTTAATATAGAGTATTAAATGTAATTCAGTACTAAAAAAAATTTAATTAGTATGAACTAAAACCAAAAAATCTACCTAAAACAGATATAACAGGTCCTCATTGAAATAGCCCAGAACCAACAACAGTACTAAATGAAACAAATAATAAACCATGTTGCTAAAAAATTAACCATTACAAATGATACAGTTTTCTGGTTTGCAAGATTGTCAGAGGGGGGGGGGCAAAGTTAAGTCATGATGAAAAATCTGTTCAAAGGGTGCATCTCAGCATAGTTTCAGCGAATAGCCCCCATTTTGTTAAAAAAAAAATTCTGATTTATTTTCATTTAAAACAAAGATGAGTTCTTATCGGTCATAGAGACCATAAGGCAAAAAACAGTGACACTCAAAAAAACATTGTACATTCAGGTTTCTCATAAATAGGAAGCATTATCTTCAATATATTACCAACATGTTAACAGCAATTAATTTGAATTTGGCGTCATTTTCTTTCTGTTATATTTTAAGCAATATTTTTCTACAATGAAGAAAACATTGAATATGCCTGTGAAGGAAGAATAGCAATAATCTTTATTTTCAACGACAGAAAATGGCATGAGAATAAAAGCAGGCGAGAAGTGAAGGTGTAGTTTCATTGATTGTAAAAAAATACCTCTTTGATATTTGTATCATGAATAGGTAATGATGATCTAAGATTCTGTTTATAAATAGCATCACAAATTATTGTTCCGCTTAAAAACTCAGTTTTAAACACACACAAAAAACACACACACACATTTCATAAAATCTTAAATATTTAAAATTGATAAAAGAAATAAAATAAATACTGTCAGCCGTGAACCCTGTTCATACTAAAGAAAAACTAAACTCATCAGAGCAACATCAATTCACCATTTTATTCCAGAGAAATCTATCTACTACATTCTTTTGGCTCCTTGCCAAAGACAAGATACACAAGCAGCTCGTTTAAACCATTACATCATGACGTCACCAATGAGAAATATAATAAATTTACCGCGTGACCCTGACACCTTCCCCCCGAGAGTCATATTAGATCCGAAGATCAAATATGGCTAAAACAACCTAAGGGTCACACGTTACATCCACAAAAAAAAACACTGCTTAAGCACTATCTTAAGATTATACACTACATAAAAAAACCAACACATTAAATTTTACACAAATATACTACTTAACTTAATCATCTAAAAATAAAGCTTAAAGAAATGTTTTAAAGTTCAATTATTCTTAAATCTTCTAAAAGTTCTTATTTAACTACGGTTTACACTTACAGTCTGGATAGCGCATCTGCATTAACTAGTTTTGATCCTTTTATGTGACTTGCTTCAATGTCATGGCGTTGAATTGCCAAAGCCCACCGCTGTAATCTCGGACATTGGGATGCAGCACTAGTAAGAAACACTAGGGGATTATGATCGGTTAGTAAGAATAACTTTGCTCCGCACAGTAAAGTTTCAAATCTTTTCAGAGCCCAAATAATAGCATACGCTTCCCTCTCAATTGTTGACCACTTTTGTTGCCTTGGATTCAGTTTCTGGCTCCCGAAAGCTATGGGATGAATGTTGTCTTCTCCATCCGACTGACCTAGACAACATCCGACCGCCGTCTGGGATGCATCCGTATGCAATTAGTACGGTTTCTCTATGTCTGGGACTTGCAACTCTGTAATTACACATAGTGCCTGTCTTCAACTCCTTGAAAGCATTTTCAGCCTCCTTGCTCCATGGAATCTCATTAGGGACTTTCTTTTTCGTGAGCTCCGTCAATGGTAGAGCAATTTTTGCTAAGTTAGGAATATACTGTCTATAAAAATTGCATAATCTTAATGCACTTCTCAGTTGCTTCTTGGTCGTTGGTGCCTCTAAGTTCTGAATCGCTTTTATTCTTTCTTTGTCCGGTGAATGTCTACCTGAACCAATGACATGTCCTAAGTATTTAACTTGTTGTCTTGCAAACTCACACTTTCCTAAATTCACCGAGAAGTTAAAATGCTCCAATCTTTTGAAAACTTCTTCCAGATGATCTAAATGTTCTTCCCATGTATCCGAGAATACGGCTAAATCGTCGATATACGCGCATGCAAAGCCAGATATAGTTTGGACCACTTTAGACATGGCTCTTTGGTAGGTTGCAGCAGCGTTTCTTAACCCAAATGGTAATACATTCCACTGGTACTGTTCTCGATGAGTACGGAACGCTGTTAGATGTTTGCTGCTGTCTTCCATTGGTATAGACCAATATCCTTTCAACATATCTAGAACAGTAATAAATTTTTTCTTCCCTACTAAGAAATTCAACTCCATCATATTCTGCATTGGATATGCGTCCGGTACGGTAAGAGCATTCAAACTTCTGAAATCTATGCATAACCTAAGTGTTCCATCTTTTTTATGAACACATACTACTGGGTGTGCTATTTCACTTACAACAGGTTCAATCAGACCTAACTCTAACAATTCGTCTATCTGTGCGTCTACTTTCCTCTTTTAAGTTTTCCGGTATCTTATAAGTTTTGGGTTTCATCTTCTCCTCCTCAGCCTTCAGTTTTATCACGTGTTCACCAACTTTAGCTCTTTTTATTTTTCCAGAAAACAACCTTCTGTGTCGATGTAACAAATCTTTTAGTTGATTTTGTTGCTTCTTAGATAAGTAATCCAACTTCACTCTGTCCAATGCTTCATCATTCTTCTCAGCAGCAGGAACTATTGGCGTTTCATATATCTCACCAAATTCATCACTCCAACCGTTTGAACTCTCGCTTTGTATTCTCTAATCTTGTTAACATGCAGTAATCTTAAGTTACCTTCAGGCATCCGCAAATAATATGAATTTGCTTTTACTCTTTTAACAACTTTAACTGGACCTGTCCATCTAGAATATAGTTTATTCGTTGAATCAAGTATCAAAACAAGCACTTGATCTCCTGGTGCAAATTCTCGATGTTTCTTTTGCCTGTTATAATACTTAGCGTAGTTACCTTGTTGTACATCACTTGTTAACTTTGCCTCGCGGGTCGATACTTCTAAATTTTCTTTTAATTTTTTCAAATAACTCTCTAATGTTCCCTTCATATTCAGAGGTAATAACATGTTTCCAGTCCAAATTGACTTCAGTATAGACAACGGACCTTTCGGCTCCCTTCCATACATTAGCAGAAAAGGTGGTACACCGGTAGTTGCATTTGGAACTTCCCGATAAGCCCATAGTAAAAACGGTATATGCCTATGCCAACTTCTTCCTTCCTCTCTAATAATGTGATGCAACATGTTCTTGAGAGTCTGGTTCCATCTCTCAATTAACCCGTTTCCTTCTGGATGGTATGGTGTCGAAAAACGTGGGCAAGTTCCTAAAATCTTCAAAAACTCTTGCGTTAAACTTGCTGTAAAATTTGTCGCATTGTCCATTACGATCACTTCTGGAATGCCTGTTTTACTGAATATTTCGAGCAGTGCTTCACATGTACTCTTAGCCGTTAGTGACTTGAGCGGGACTGCTTCCGGCCATCTAGAATGCTGATCCATCAAACAAAGTATATATCTATGTCCCTGTGACGATACTGGATCTACAGGACCAATTAGATCAACGTTTACCACTTAGAATGGCAATTCAGGACGAGACACAGGTGTTATTGGAATTCTGTCAACCGAACGTATTACTTTTCTGTACTGACAACCATGACAAGAACTACAATATGCTTTAATCTCCTTCACCATTCCTGGCCAATAAAATGAAAACTTGATTCTCTGAATTGTTTTATGAGCTCCTAGATGTGCTCCGAACACTGATTCATGTGCAATTTCGAGTATCTTCCTCTTCCTAATTTCGGGAATCACTAACTGTTTTATCCTATTTCCGCACAACAGCTCTTCATGGTACAGGATATCGTTTTCTATCACATATGCTCCTTTTTTTCGCTTAGCAAAATTCCCTGCTTCTTGAAGAGTATCGCAACTCTTTTGCTGTTACTTGAATTTCTCGGTGTTATTTTCATTCTCCTCATCATATTCTGTTATTGTTGGCTCCTGTTCTTCCTCCTCAGTATTTACACTTTCATCTAACAATTTTTGGGGGGGAATCTGATCTTAAGTTTACAGCGGCTGTAAATCTGGGATTGTATATTCTCTCTTGTTCTAATAATGCTTCATAAGTTTCAGTATCTAATAATATATCAGCGTTCAGTCTGTCCACAGTTGCCACCACCGTTTTAATTACCGGCGTAATATACCCGTTCGTTACCAAACCAATATCCACTTCTTTTAGTTCAGCCTTTAAACAATCACCAAATGCAGGTTGCAACAATATATATCCTTTGTAATCGACTTCTTTCCCTACTACACTGCTTTTAAACACGCTAATTTGTGCACCTGAATCTACTACAGCTTCATATTCTACTCCACCATAAGAAATTTTTACTATTTTAAGATCAGACATTTTTAAATGAACTGCGCTGCATTTCTTATTTTCCATTAAAACTTCGCCATTGAATCTCGCTGTGACTACTTTGCTTTCATCCTCAACTACTTTGACTTCTGCCACTTGCACTTCAGATACCTTTACCTCAGCAACTTTACCCTCGGTCTTTTCTCTCCCATCTTTCTTATCCCTGCAAAATCTCGCAAAATGTCCTACTCGTCCACAATTGAAACATGTAACTGGTTTTTGGAAAGAATTTCGCTTATCGTATCCACTGCGGTTGTTAGATTCTTGTCTATATCCTTCAC
>BMAO01022350.1:0-80458 GCA_019973975.1 Trichonephila clavata | reverse complement strand
TCTAACGTTTTCGATAACGCACCTGTAGAATTTCACATTTCTGGAAGTGCAGAAGATTACATAGATCTCAGTCAAACACAATTATATGTAAAAGCGAAAATAGTAAAAGTGGACAATACACCTATTACTAAAGATGATACTATAGGACCTGTGAATTTATTTCTACATTCATTATTTTCTCAAGTAGATGTATCCTTAAATGATCGCGTGGTTTCCAATTCCAGTAATACATATCCCTACCGATCTTATATTGAAACTCTCTTAAACCATGGATACGACAGCAAAACTTCCCAATTAACGGCTGAACTATTTTACAAGGATTCTGATGATGGTCTCAAGAAAAGAACTGAATTTTTTAAAGAAAGTGCAACTGTAGACATGATTGGTTGCATACATTCAGATTTATTTCATCAAGATCGTCTTTTACTCAATTTAGTGGATTTAAAAATAAAATTAATACGAAGCAAACCCGAATTTTGTTTGCAAGGATCTGTAGGATTTAAAGTTGTTTTGGATCATGTTTCTTTATTCATACGAAAAGTTCGCGTGAATCCTGGAGTTATTCTTGGTCATGCGAAAGCGCTGGAAAAAACAAGTGCAAAATATCCCATTAACCGAGTTCTGTGCAAAGTGTATTCGATTCCTAAAGGAAGCATGTCTTTTATTCAAGATAACATATTTTCAGGCCAAATGCCGAAAAAAGTTTTTGTAGGATGTGTTGATAATGAAGCTTTTCACGGCGCATTTTCAAAATCTCCCTATGAGTTTAAACATTTTAATTTAAATTTTGTTGGAGTGTATGTGGATGGACAACCGGTGCCTCACAATCCATTAGAACTCGATTTTTCTAAAGATCAATACATACGTGCCTATCAAACTCTATTCGTTGGGACAGATCGAATGGGTCAAGACAGAGGTATATTTATTTCTAGAAAAGAATATAAAGATTCAAATACATTATTTGGATTTAACCTCTCACCAGATTTATGTTCCTCAGGAGAACATTTAAGTTTGATAAAACATAGCAATTTGCGATTAGAACTAAAATTCAGCAAATCTTTAGAACAAACCGTATGTGTTATCGTTTTCGCCGAGTTTGAAAATTTAATCGAAATAAACAAATCGAGAAATATCTTGTATGATTTCGGAAATTAAAGAATGGATGGAATGCAACTGTTTACAGTCTTATCTCAAGAGAAGGCCACGTCCCCCTATTTCCAAGGTGTTTATTCTAGAGATACAATCCCTCCTCTGCAAGAAAACATGTGTGCTATTGTAAATTCTGATGACTCATCGCAGCCTGGAACCCACTGGTTAGCATTATTTGTGAATGATAAAAGAGAATTAGAATTTTATGACTCGTTTGGACAACCTCCTGCATTCTATAACATTAGTACTACTACCTATTTAGATGTATTATGGAATTCCAAAGTGTTTCAATCACCAACATCCAATGTTTGTGGACAATACTGTATTTACTTTTTATTCAAACGCAGCCAAGGCTATTCTATGCATTATATTTTAAATCAATTATATATAAATGATTTTATTATGTATCAATTTGTAAAGAAGCGATATGGTGTAAGATTTGTGTTTAGAAAATAAAAAAATAAAAAAAAATGGAATGAAACTAAATATTTGTGTCTTTTATTTTTTTTCTATTATATTCTTTTATTTTTCCCTAAAAAAATTACTATTTTTTTTCTATGATAAATTTTTTTTTTCTCAAAAAAAAAAAATTAATATAATTTTTATAATAATTTTCCCCTTAAAAAATTCATATTTTTTTCTATGATAAAATATTTTTGTTCCCTAAAAAAATTAATATTTTTTTTCTATGATAAATTTCTTTTTCTCAAAAAATTAATATAATTTTATTTAATTATCATCTATTTGAAACTTTTAAATTTTATTAAATAAGTATATTTTCACCTGCAAAAGAAAACTGTTCAAATCATAAAGAGACATTTTTTTTAAATCAAATGATTATCATTTATTTCAAAGTTTCAACCATGCATTTCTGCGAGCATACATTATTGGTTTTTTGATAATTTTGTTATTCTTATACAATTTTTTATTTACATCTAGATGTTTCGGTAAATTTACATCATTCAAAGCACTTAAAAATACATATCTTCCTTCAGGTGCCGATTTTCGGTTCCGTAGAAAATCATTTACGAGGAATACAATATTACTTCCTGGAATAACAGTATTTTTGTAAATAATTTCACCATCAGAATTCCAACTGAAAGATTCTTGAAGCTTTAAAAACTGGAAAATATCTTTTGCTTTTTCTTTATACCTAGGTGGAACAATTCTAAAAATTTTATCCTCTAACACTCCTTTTTCTGTCTTCACATTCTGCCCTTTCTCTGTCTTCACTATTGAACCTTTTAGATTTTCGTTTAATGATTCCATTTCTTGATTTTCCGATACAGATGTTTCAGTTGGAATTGATTCGGACTCTTTTCGATTTTCAACAGAAAAATGTGTATATTTTTGTAAAACTTGTAGATAGAGTATTGCTTTTTCTTCTTCAGTTAAATCCTTATTATGGAGAATGTTTTTCATACGTTGATCAAGTTCCGAATAAGTGTTCCGCTACTTGAGCTCTTTCTTCGGGTACCAGTACAAATTTTTTGCTAAATTCCATTTTGAATTAAAGAGCTGATAACGGAAATAGCTGCTGGTAATAAAATAGATAGGAATCCTTCTCCTTTTTGAATTAAAATTTTCTTTTTCTCGTAAAGAGGTGTTTTTTTGTTAGAAAGCTTTCTTAAGCTTTCTTTATAGGGAGATAAGCGATTTTTTTTAATTTTAGTCAACGATATGTTACCACATAAAACATTCAGCACGCACTCACACAAAGTTTTTATTTCTTTCTTTGAACACTTTTTCAAAATAGATTTTGAGTTTTTTGTTTTAGAAATTAATTTTAAGAGCTCTAAAGTTTGTTCAGAACACACTGGCATCTTGCGAACTAATGAATATTCATCTAACAATTTGAATCTATTTATTTGTTTCAAAGTAATGGGTTATCGAGGTTGATATACATAAAAAACATCTCCAGGAAACATACCTGTGCGCACACGCAAGGATTCATCAGTTTCAGGTTTTAAATCAATAAGTAAGTATCCGTACGGCTTTGATGTGGTATCTGTGTAACATTCTTGAAAAAATTTCACTTTACGAGGATATAATTGGCGCCCTAAATGTGTAATTTGGGATTGATCTCTTCGATTCTTAAATAATACAAGATAATGAGCGTTTAAGGAAATTTCTCTAATTTCTTTCCCTTTATGAAAAATATTCTGTACCACAAAAATTATACTCAAATTTCTGTGATGTGAATATTTTACAAATAATTTTGTTAATTGGGGATCATTCCCTAACTCGCCCATAAGATCATCTATAACAATTAACGCATCCGAATACTGGTGCACATTAGATGGAATACCTTCATGAAAGGAAATATTCGATATTTCTTCATATAACTTTTGATAAACCCCATAACACCAAACTATTTTTTTAGGAAAAGGTTTAATCATTTTATTTTCAATTAATTTTTTAACGAACTGACTTTTACCGCTACCAGATGGTCCAGCCAAGATTAAAGTAAATGGATGAACCAATTTGAGAGAATCCATGATTAAACTAAATAATTTTTATCAATGCTGCTGCTATTTATACTACGAGACAGTTAATTCTATAAATTTTATTTTGCGTGATAACAAAAAGAAAATTCATAAATTCTTTCCCCTGTCCATAATCATATTATGTTGTATCCTGCATTTTCAAGTTTTGATTCATTATCAGATAAAAGTGAGACCATTCAGTACAGTATTTTCTCATAGTATTGTAACAAGGTAGCATTGATCCCCTATTTATGTCTAGTTTGATGGATTAGAGCAGCTTGGAGGCAAAACACGTGGTTTTCATTGTTTCGTCTCGACGTCAGTGGGTCTGTGGTTTGAATGGGCAGGACGAAACCCCCCTGCTGATCTATTCACATACCCTGTCTGACTTTGTAGACTGACGCCTCGGAAAACGGCGGGTGGTAAGGGGTCGGAGCGTGACGTGTGCAGATTTCCACTGCGCCAACCAATGAGAAGTGATGAGGGGCGTGTACTATCCACCCCCCCAGGAGTTTAAAAGGAGACCGCGTTGATAACATGTTTCAAATAGCCCATTCGCTCCGTCGAATATATGTACAGTGCCTGATCGTCACAGAGTAGCAGAACACAAAATTGGTTTGAAGATTTAGTAGTGAGTAGCAACGTTCTAAAATTTCTACGGCTTCATTATGTCTACTTGCAATATTTGTGGAAAAAACTTCGTTCGGCAAAGTGATTTAAAACGACACATTGACTCTGTGCATTCAACAGAGAAAATTGTATGTGAGTTTTGTGATACATCCTTTACCCGTAAAGACAACTTATTGAATCATTTGAAAAATAAAAGCTGCGAAAGAAAGTTGGAGAATGAAGCGGGAAAAAGAAAGAGAGTGGATTTGTCTGTTTCAAATAGGAAAAAGAAAACACAGTTGTCCACATCTGCTGAAAACTCTACGGCTGTTCCTGAAAACTCTACGACTTCCCCAGAACATTCTGATGCAGTTCCTGAAACCTTTACGGCCGTTCCTGAAAATTCTACAGCTGTCCCAGAACATTCTGCTGCTGTTCCTGAAAATATCTCCTTACCACCAAAAGAAAGAGAGAGTGAATTTCAAAAAGCTTATAAAACATTTGATCTCCATAATAACGATAGTTCACTGGGGATAAAAGAGTTTCTACTCTTGAGAAAAGAAGAGATACTCTTAATTTTTCACAATGAAATCAAAACTTACAAATCCTTGAAAGTGAGTAAATGGGTTCATTGCATTTACTCGAAAGCGACAGATGCCGGAAAAATGATAAAAAACGTTGAATTTAAAACGCCGAATAATGAAGTATTACAAGGAACTAATCTCGCCAGCCTTTATGACAACATGTCTGAGAAAATAGTGAAAGAAAGTGAGGATTTCGAGGGTAAAGACTCGGGCTGGACACTGGACGAAATCTTAAGACTCGAAGTCCGCACAAACCGTTATTCTCCATTCAGAGGTTCATCATCCTTCATCGAGGTGCCGAAGCAGATCGCTGAAACTAAGGCAATCATCAATGTCATCAATAATGAGGACTCTCAGTGCTTCATGTGGTCTATTCTCGCAGCTCTTTACCCCAACACCAGCAACCTCAACAAAACGTCAAGTTATGTCCCCCACATAAATAAGTTGAACTTTGATGGAATATCCTTTCCAACACCGCTTAACGAGGTGAAAAAATTTTCAAAAATGAACGATATAGGAATAAATATTTATTCTTTTGAAGAAGATTTAAAAATATTTCCTCTCCTCATCAGTGATATAGTGTGTGATAAACATATAGATTTGCTTTACGTAAAAAATGGAGAGTTTGGACATTATTGTTTCATTAAAAGCTTATCTCGACTTGTTTCCAAACAACTCTCAAAACATCCTCATAAAACATTTATATGTAAAAGATGTTTAAGTGCTTTGCAAACAGAATACAAACTTCTTCAGCACAATGAGATGTGTATACATAAAAGTCCTGCAATAGTAGTAATGCCGTCAGAAACTAGTAAGTTTTTAAAATTTAAAAATTTTCAACATTGTTTAAAAATACCCTTTGTTGTATATGCGGATTTCGAGTGTGTAACTAGGAAAACTGATACTTGTGGTCCTAATCCAAACTTTTCATGTACTAATATTTATGAAAAACATGTCCCGATAGGTTTTTGTTATTTTATCAGTTATCAAGGGGGGTATTATAAAGATCCAGTAGTATATAGAGGTATTGATGCCCCAAAAATTTTTATTGAAAAGTTAGAAAAAGATGCAATAGAAATGGATAATATTTATAAAAAACTAAAACCACATTATTACCTCTTACTGAATCAGAAAAGCAATTGTATGATAATGCTAAAAATTGTTATGTTTGTGATCAAACCTTTCGCGAAAACAATATCAAGGTTAGGGATCATAACTATGTGACTCAAAAATTTAATGGCCCTTGTTGTAATAGTTGTAATTTAGCAATGAAAACCCCTAAATTTTTGCCTGTTTTCTTCCATAATCTTTCTGGGTATGACGCCCATATTTTTATTAAGGAGTTAGGATACGATAAAAAACAAATTAATTTAATTCCGAACACCGAAGAAAAATATATTTCCTTCAGTAAAAATATTTCAAATGATTTTCAGTTAAGGTTTTTAGATTCTTTCAAATTCATGTCTTCTAGTTTGGAAAATTTGATAAAAACACTAAAAAAAGATGAATTTAAATATATGAAACATTATTTTGATTCAGAAAAAATAGATTTACTTTTAAGAAAAGGAGTTTTTCCGTATGATTATTTTGATAGTTTTGAAAAGTGTAAAGATTCTTGTTTACCACCTATTAGCAAATTTTACAATAAACTAAATGAGGAGCCTATAAGTGTAGAGGATTATAATCATGCATGTAAAGTATTTAATGAATTTCATTTAAATAATCTTGGTGAATACTGTGATCTATATGTAAAAACAGATGTCCTATTGTTAACAGATCTCTTTGAAAACTTTCGGAAAATATGCATGCAAACTTATAAACTTGACCCCTGTTGGTATTTTACCACCCCAGCTTTATCATGGGATGCTATGTTATTACATACTAAAGTAGCTATCGAACTGTTCACTGATTACGACATGCTTCTTTTTATAGAAAAGGGTGTAAGAGGAGGTATAAGTCAGTGCTGCAATCGTTATGCTATAGCTAACAACAAATATATGTCTAATTTTAACCCAGATGATGAGATAAAATATTTAATGTACCTTGACGCAAATAATTTGTACGGTTATGCAATGAGTAAATATCTACCCTTAAAAGATTTTGTTTGGAGTGATAAAAATTTAACCGAACAGGATATTTTAAATTTATCAGATGAATCCGATGTAGGTTACATCTTGGAAGTAGATCTTGAATATCCCTCCGATTTGCATGACAAACATTCAGACTTTCCCCTTGCCCCTGAAAATAAGCCCCCGCCTAATTGTAAAGAACCTAGACTTTTAACTACTTTGGAATCCAAAACAAAATATGTTCTCCATTATTCTAATTTAAAGCTATATTTAAAATTAGGGTTAGCCTTGAAAAAAACTCATCGAGTTTTAAAATTTTTTCAATCTCCTTGGCTTAAAAATTACATAGATTATAATACTAAATTAAGAACTAAAGCTGTAAATGACTTTCAGAAGGATTATTACAAACTAATGAATAACAGCATATTCGGGAAAACGATGGAAAATGTAAGAAGAAGAGTAGATATACGTTTATGCTCAACAGAAGAGCAGGCTCGAAAGTTAATAGCGAAATCAAATTTTAATCGACGCACAATATTTTCTGAAAACTTAATGGCCGTCCATCTAAAAAAAACCCAAATCAAATTTTTGAAACCAATACAGGTAGGAATGGTAATTTTAGACTTATCAAAAGTTCTAATGTATTCTTTTCACTATGAGTACATGAAGCACCGTTACGACTCGAAAGTAAGGCTCATGTATACAGACACCGATTCCTTTATCTATGAAATAAAAACTGATGATTTTTACAGTGACATGAAAAATGATATTAACTTATATGATACTTCAGATTATGATAAAAACAACATTTACAATTTACCTCTAGTGAACAAAAAAGTCATCGGGAAAATGAAGGATGAAAGCAAGGGAAATATTATGACAGAATATGTAGGATTAAAATCGAAAATGTATGCCTACAAAACAAACCATAAGACTGAAAAGCGGTTAAAAGAAATTAAAAAACAAACTATAAAAAATAAAATAACATTTGAGGACTACAAAGCCTGTCTTTTTAATCAAAAATTAAAATATGTTGACATGAACTTAATTAGATCCAAATTTCATTCAATACACTCCATAAAGCAAAACAAACTTGCTCTGTCCTATAAAGATGACAAAAGGTTTATTAATGATGATGGCATTACTACGCTTGCCCATGGACATTGGTCATTGATGAATTTAGACCTATTCGATGAGCAGTAAGACATAAAATCCAATGATGACACAATAATGTGATTTTTGTAATGTAAATAAAAGATTGTAATGTGAAATGGAATGCTGCTTTTGTAAATAAACAACTTACTTTGTATCTTTTTGTGTAATCCTTATACTGAAATCAATTTTATAATTTGTTGTTCTCCTGTAATGTGTCGTAGTCTCCCACTACCCCTTTGCATATTATCTATGTTAGGATATGTAGTATTCATAATTAAAGACTCCTCAAATAATAAATCACTTATTTATTATTTCTTTAAGACACAATTCTACAATTAATAATCAACTTTAAGAACAATAAATTATCATGGAGTATTATCAGAATTCAATTATGGACGACGGAATACTAACTGATATCACGAGGGAAATAACACGTACAATCAAACTACACATTTAAATCTAAGTCACAAAAGTTACAGACCTGAAATCTTCTTCAGAAGGAACCTGGAACGAGTAGAATTTATGACGTGGCTATAATCTAGGATATCTTCAATAACTTCTGATCCGCCTTAAATAATCTTCAAATTTCACTTCATTAAGCTAGACGGTTAAAAACACCTTCTTGGTCAACCACATAGTTTACTTTTTAATCCCAAACACGGAGTTCTACTCTATCAAACCGCTTAGTCATCCTTCTCTTCATTTCATTTCTCCCTTTTATATCTCTTTCGAACTCGCTAAACACGAAACTATCTTATTTACATAAGTCACACTTCCAGCTCTCAGTGGGGATTGGTCAAAATAAATACAATTTAAAAGTTTATAAGAGAAGGTTAGTGAAACGCGTAAGCACCCGTCACAAATGTATATATATATATATACACAATTGTAATGTAAAACGCAATACAAGATGTTGATTTCTGAATAAACAATTTACTTTGTATCTTTGCTGTGTATGTGTAATCATTATACCGAATTAAAATTTACAATTTGTTATTAAAACAATGTATAATAAATATTTTTTTTTTATTTCTATTCAATTAAAAAAATATTTTAACTAAATGGTTATTGCAATGAATAGTTATACAATTTATACTCTTTGGAAAAGGCAAAGAGTTTGCTTTAAGCACATAAACATAAATTTTTCCTTTCTTTTATACAAAATATATTTAAAATATCACTTATGCTTAACATACTAAGATAATTTGTTTGAAAGATGTATACTGATATTTATTTTTTAAAATGAAACTATTTCAACATAAATTAAACTAGAAAGCAGTATGAATAAAATTAACAATATAACCATATTTATAAAAAAAAAAATTATTCTTTTTGCTTCAGATTTATAAAAATAAACTTTTTTAAAGCCAACAATGTATCCATCCGCTCTAAGCATTTAGATAATTTCTGACGTAGAATTCAGTCGCCGTCTTGTAGAATCAAGATCAGACAAGCTAAGACAAGTTCAATCGTAAACCGTTCACACGCTGATTACGAGTATTCTACGTCAGATTTTTACTGTGTATGTGTAATCATTATACCGCATTAAAATTTACAAATTATTAAAATAATATAAGTGAAATATTTTTTTTTATTTCATTTTAATTAAGAAAATGTCGCCATCTGCTTCGCCTGCAAAATTAAATTCATGAGATTATAAACCTAAGTTTTCTTCAGGTCTGCATGCCTTCATAGGACAATGGTTAGCGTAACTGAAAAACTATTGTCCTATGGAGACATTTTGTTCTGGGGCTGTGAGTTTGAATCTGGATTTATTATTATTTTTTTTTATTTGAGCGTTATTTTTTCAATCATTTTAAAATCTAATAATTAGTGTATAGTTTAACCAATAGGTGGCGCCATGAGCACTTTAAACATTTCAATAAACTTTTTTTACACATTTAAAAAAACAACTCAACTTAGCAGCAGGAGGGAAACAACTCAACAGCAGGTGAAAACAACTCAACTCCCCCATCAACTCGAAAACCAAAACCATAGCAGGAGGGAAACAACTCAACTCCACGCAGCATCCACAGAAGGGAAACAACTCTGCGCCTGCGCCTCCACAGGAGGAAAACAACTCAACTCTGCGCCTGCGCCTGTGCCTGTGCCTGCGCCTGTGCCTGCGCCTTTACCCCAGAATCGGCTTTTCTTACCTACTGATATCCGATGGTAGTATTAATTTCCTCCGGTAACTTAATGTTGTTATATTTTAAGTTAAAATTAACACGTACACATAAAACTTCCTTTACATTTTTTCAACTTTTCTTCTACAAAAGTTATTATTTTTTCATTTTGGCCATTGCAAAAAACACATTTCATTTTATTAGCCATTATGATGCTCTCACGAAGATTAAAATAATCACACAGTTAGACTATATACCTATTCCAGATTTGGTGACTAATTCTATATAGCATTTCCAGATTTGGCAACTAATTCCAGATCCCATTTCTAGATTTGGCGACGAAAATATTAATTTTCAAACCTATAAAAGCGAAATCGTTGCGTCGGAGATATCTTACCATAATATAAAGAATTGTCTAGTTTTGCTGAAAATGGAATTAAAAAAAAAAGACACGTGCATGTGAAAAAAATATTTATGTTCTAACCCAGCGTTTCTCAATCTGTGGAGTGTGCCTATTGGGGGGGGGGGGCATCATAACCCTACGTGGGAGGCGCGAGCACATCGAAAAGTCCAAAATAAAATATTAAAAATAATTACTAATTTAAAGAGGCAGGTGTTATGAGAAAGCAGCTGCTCCTAGCGTTAAGCTAAAATTTTCATTGTGTTTTAATCACACTTGAAACTTTAAAAACGTTTGTCTCAAAACTGGGTTTTTCAAACTTTCCTCCATCATATCTCAAGAACGGTTGCACCGAAAAACTTCAAATTTATAGGGTAGACTCAGCACATATATAGGTATAAAATGGACTACAATCATTTCAAAATTCAAAATATTTCTATTTTTTAAAATAAAAACATAACAAAAAACCCCATGAAACTCGAAACTTTTTCTTCAGAGTTCTACCAAAATTCCAATTTTTGATATTTTCAATTGAGTATAGTCCATTCTATGCCTTTAAGCTTATAGATTAAAACGCCGTTAGTTTTTTTTTTTAAATTTAAAATAAGTCAATCAGCCGGAATCGTGGAGGAAGTGAGTGCTCATTTTTTCGAGGAGGGTGTGTTCAAAATGCTATAACTCATGTTCTATTCGATATTTTTAGCTAAACATGTATATACATACTCTTAAAATACATATAAACAAATGATGAAAAATTTAAAGTTCTACCTTTTTACTGGTCGTGAAAGAAAAAATTCTCAAGAATGCTTAAAAATCAGGACGTCAAATGGGTGAACCATCTTAATCTCAACTATTTATTATTATTTAAATAATTTAAATACTAGTTTTTTATTATATTCATCATCGAAGACATAAAAATAAAGTTTTTCGAATACTTTAAATAGTGTAAAGTAATCCTGACTGTCTTCCGCCTACCTACTTTGTCACTGTCTCTCTCATAACACCGCGGTAAACTACACCAATAAATCGGCCTGGCTATTAAGAACGCAACCGAATTAATGTCTGGCAAATTAAATTTGTACTTATTTACGTATAAATAAAGTAATATTAAAGTTACAGACATTCTAAAATAGTTTGAAATTAATTATTTTTTTAAATAAAAAATAGCATCTGGCACATTATTTTCAACACCAAAAATGTCTGGCATTAATAAATTCATGTTGTTAGTAACATTTTAAATTTAGTGAAAAAGAAGGATTTCTTTCTAAAATAATTTAAAAAATCAATATTTTTTCCTGTAAATGTATGATGCGCATTAATAAACACAACGTTTACTGGCAGCCAGATAGCCCGCACGCTGTTCGGAAGGACGTAGAGAAAGATATTTCAAAGAATCAGCTTTTCTAAAATTCTCTCTCGAAAACGTTGCTAGCTCTTAGACTATTAGCCGCCAGCCTTCCGCACATACCAGCAAGTCTTATTAGACTTCATCCAGAATAAACTTGCGATTCTTACTCTCAAATGTCCTAAGTCTCAGGGCTCATTGTGTGTGAAATCTGAGGATATATTTATATATGTGTAAACTCTATATATTAATAATTATATTTCCTGTTAAGCGTCTGACAAAGCTTAACATTCTCACAAAAATACGACTTGAATAAACATTTAAGTGCGTATCATTTTCATACTTTGAGGTTAATTCCTGTCGCTGTCAATATATTTTTAATTGCGGTTAACAAATATTTCTCGATTAAAAAACCTAACAAATTGAGTAAACGGGTATTTTTGATTTTCTCTAATATTTCTAATTTTTAAGCATGCTCTTGACGGTGTCTCTTCGTTACACTCGTATCGGGGTCCAACTCTAGCAGCAATTGAGCCGTCAGCCTTCCGCACATACCAGCAAGTCTTATTAGACGGTATCCAGAATAAACTTGCGATTCTAACGCTCAAATGTCAAAGTCTCAGGGCTCGTTGTGTTTCAAAATGGACAAACAGTCCTTTTGGTGGTCGCATACATTTTTCCTGAATCAAACAGTTAAAAAAAATTAAAGATTTCCTGCATTTTGTACTTTTACCGTATACCGAAGGTGGTTGAGCTCTTTTTAAAAACTATCACTCGCTTCCCATGATTTTGTGCGGTGATTTTAACGTTAACTTCAGTTTGCCAGAAGCTGAGCCGCTCTTAGCTTTTCTGAAAGATGAACTCAAGCTCGAAATGAACACAAATCGAAATGTTTTGACAGTGGTACAGTTATTGACGCTGTTTTTCAATGATTTTTAAATATTTTGAAATCCCAAGTATATGTGTCATATTTTAGTTTTCATAAATCTATTGTCTCCGCTCTTCCCCAAAATGAATTGGATCGTGGCTAGCATGTCATGAGTTCGATCCCAGTACCACTGTCTAGAGTTCAAACGTCCTCCCGTTGGTGTGGTGTGGTAGTTAGGAGAGGGGGTGCCAGCTCAGGTGTCATCCGCGTCACTTGACCATGGTTCAAAATTACGCGGACCGTCCCCAAAAAGTCCTCGTGTAGCTGAATAGTGGGATGTTAATATTCACTCACTCACTCACTTCCCCCAAATTGAACAAGAATAAATATTTTTGATAAAAAATTGCATTACTCCTCGTGTTAATTAAATAAAATTTTCATTAAAGATATTATTATTCCGTAGAAAATTATTTCCAATCCTACCTGATTCATTTTTTTCAGGATTATTGCGTATTTACCACGATAACATGTCAGATGTTACGCATCGCATGCGACTACTGTAAGGCTCGTTTTTTTTATTTTATAACGCCCTCTTAATCTCTCACAACCCCTCTCGGGGTTGATTTTTACAAAATCCGTTCTTAGCGGATTTCCATTCCATGAAGGAAACATGGCTGCCAAATTTTAAGTCTGTTACAGGGAAGACTTCTTGAGGCCCTGGGCTTTGACTCAAAAGTGCGCCAACACAAATGCAGATCTCATCTATGACCCCTAAAAGTATAGACTGTACGTTGTCAAACAGTCGTACCAACAATAACAGCAAAACAAATAAATATGCATCACTTACAACCAGTTTGACTGAAGAAGTAATCATGGTGCATGGTGGTAGACCTAGGCCTGTATATGGAATACGGTCATCCCATGTAGCCATTTGACCTATTGTTCAGAATTTTCAGTTTTTCGGAGGATAAAACCAGAAATAACATTTACCATTGAAATTACTCGGATTATGATCTTATTAAGACTAAGTCGAGAACAAGACGAGGCCCCCACTGAAGCCAAGGCCCGGGCCCAGTTGGTTGATACTAGTTGGTGATGAGTGAGTGAGTCGCTTTTGTAACTTATTTTTTATTAATAATGTAAAATGCCCTCCTTGTCTGTAATGCATTTGAATAACTTCTTGTAAAAATGTATAATTTCGTGTTCTTCTTTCATTTGTTTCCCACCTTTGTTATGCTAAAAACTTGTTCGATTTCTTTCTTTTTTTCTTCTTTTTTGTGTGTAACATCTTTCCTCTCGGTTGCTGGAGATTTGTGGGAGTGATTTCGTGAAAAGGAACGGAAACGTGTAACAGGAAGTTGGGGAAGAGCGCGCTATTTAATTTGACCAATCAGCGCGCTTGGTGGTGTCCCTTCGCTATCCTCGCAGGGAAGTTCTGTTTTTTCTCCTTCGTTCGGGAGGGGCTTCGCCCCCTTCCCTGTGGTCTAGCCCGTGGGATCTTTGTTTTTGTTTTGTTTTCTCACTTTAGGATCAGAGAAGAAGCTAAGTTCTTTAGCTGAATCTTGTAAAGATATATCCACGTGGGGTCCCACTCAAGTAGCCACCAATAACCGCCAGACTTTTTTATATTGTTAAATTTAGCATTTCAAAATATTCTAATTCAAAAACTCGGTTTCGTTTGCGCTTGACTCTAAATCCACTTCGCACATTCCAGCAAGTCTTATTAGACTTCTCCAAGGATAAACTTGCGATTCTTACGCTCAGTTGTCAAAGTCTGAGGCTCACCAAACAGATTTCGACGTTTTTTCACAAAATTGTACGTTACTCATGCTGGCAGAGACGCGGTTAGATAATGACGAACGTGTTTCGATACCTGACTTCGATTGCTGCGTAGCATTTAAACGACCCGGCCACAGAGCAGCTGGTGTTGCGATCTATCGCAAACAGAACAACTCACATGTTGTGGCTCCTCATGTGGATACTACTTATCGCCAAACAAGTGGATTGGGTATTGTCAGTCAAGCTATTGGGGACGGCAGAATGCTTATTTGAAAATGGACAAACAGAGATTTCAGTGGTCGTATACATTTCTCCCAATCAAATGGCTAAAAAAATTAAAGATTTCCTGAATTTTATACTTTTACCATATAGCGAAGGTGGTTCTGCTCTTTTAAAAAAAACTATCTCTCGCTTTTCATGAATCTGAGTGGGGATTTTAACATAAATTAACTCTTCAGTTTGCTAGAAGCTGAGCAGCTCGTAGCTTTTTTGAATGATGAACTGAAGCTCGAAATGAGCACAAATCGAAATGTTTCGACAACTAACAGTGGTACTGTTATTGACGATATTCTTAAACGGCTTTCAAATACTTTGAAATCACAAGTATATGAGTCATATTTTAGTTATCATTACCGCTCTTCCCCAAATTGAACAAAAATAATTATTTTTTATAAAAAATTGCATTACTCCTTGTGTTAATGAAATAAAATTTTCATTAAAGATATAACTATTCCGTAGAAAATTATTTCCCATCATACTCGATTAATTTTTTTCAGGATATAAGTTGCTATAGCGAATTTACCACGATAACATGTCAGATGTTACACATCGTATGCGACTACTGTCGTTTCTTTCTTTTTTTTGCATCAACATACAGCTAACAAAGTGAAAAGAGAAAAAATATTTATTTCGTGAAGTTTGAATTCGCAGAAAATGTGGTACAGGTGTTGTTGAACCTGATCTAAAAAATGAAGGAACTCAAACAAAATAATGATTTCCCCTTTTCCGCCATGACATATTTACCTTTCTGACATGCGCACTAGAGCAGCTTTTACTTCTCCGACGGGAGCGAGCGAAGTGGAAGTTACGAATTCCTTTCTTGCGACCTCTTCTTCGGAACCGGTTTTTCGCGAACTCGCTAACTCCCGAGGAAAGACCGACATCGCAAACGCTCTTGCTTCAGAAGTCGACTTTCCCAGCTGGCGAAAACACAGTTCCGCTTTTTTTCTACCTCTGCTGCTACAAAAGTAAGTTGTTTGTTATCTTTCTTTTCTGAAATCATTTTTTTTAGAAAAATTTCTGCATGCTAAATTTTAGCCTTGTCTATCGAATACCGATCTCCTCTCTTATTATTCCTTTTTGTGGATTTGTTGCCAAACATTTCATAGTTTTAGTGTTGTACACGTTGTCAATTCCTTTTCCGATCTGTCAGTCGTTTTGGAAGCTAAAAGAAAAGAAAAAAATGTTATCTCAGAGTTCGTGGTGTTCTGCGAATGGATGTTCTATTTAAAAAAAAATGTTTTAGGAAGTCGCGGGTGAAAATAATTCCCTTAAGAGACGAATTTTGGTATTAAAAAAGTAAGCAATAATTATATGAAAAGTCAATGTTATATATTGGGAATGTATTTAGAAGAATAAAATAATATTTACAGTGAAACAACATGTTATCAGTACTTTACGTAAATGTAATTAAAAATAGCCTTGTGTGTTTGTTGTTAAGACATGTTAATATGATTTATTCACATTAATATTAATTTGTAATTCAAGTGTTATCTATACCATTGCATTATATTTAGTTAATATATTATATATAGTGATTATATTTTGTTAAGATAAACTGTCTAAGTCTAGATCTATTGAAATTACCAGCAGTCGCATTTCATATTTTACGTTTAATTTATTTTTAATCACGCAAAAAATACTTTTCACTTAAATACGTTCTTCTGAATGGCATTACCTAGTGGCCAAGGTCGTGGCTGGTATGTCATGAGTTCGAGCCCAGTACCACTAAAGATCCGCCGTGTAGGGGCGCGATGCATGTTAAATCTGTCGAGAGCTCAAACGTCCTCCCGTTGGTGTGGTGTGGTAGTTAGGAGGGGGGGGGTGCCAGCTCAGGTGTCCGCGTCACTTGACCATGGTTCAAAATGTCGCGGACCGTCCCCAAAAGCCCTCGTGTAGCTGAACAGTGGGACCACTCTCTCACCCACTAGCTGGCAGGCCGACTGGCTAAGTGTTCACACGGTGAACAGAGTGCGCACTCTTTTTACCATTCGTTACACTCCACCTCTGGTTCCTAAGCATCGTCCTCGATGACGAACCAGCATTATTGTCTTTCCCCTTTTCCGAGAGGCATCCAGTGGCGTAACGGAAAATAATTGGGCCTCCCGCAAGGTCTTGGGCCCCAAGCCAATATATATATATATATATATATATATGAAATAGACGTGGCCGTTGAAAGGTATTCTTTATATGATTACTATTAATTACGTTTGATGTTTTCTTTGGATGATATTGACGACAGTCCTGTGATTATTGGAATCTGTAAATTCCACATCTTGAGCACATATGAACATGTTAAACATAAAGCATGCAATGGACAACACAGAACAAAGAAAACGAATGCACAATGAGCTGCAGCCGGCTACATGTTTACGTAGACAAAATACAGAAGCGAAAGAGGGAGGGCGGTCTCCAGGAATCTTGCTATTTATAGACGTCTCAAATCACATGATCTGAATGGGTAGCTAGAGGTAGTTTAAAATACTGCCGTTACACGACTGGCTTAACTTATTACTAAAACGTTGGTCCTGAAGGGATGAACCATTGGCAAACAAAAGATATTTAAAAGGATTATATTACTGGGATTATTACATATATATATTTGCTAGAAAAAGTCTGCGTTCATCTACTACTGCGTACATAAATAACGAAAAAAAATTTAAAAACCAGTTTTTTATAAAATTATATTTTATTTAGTTCATTCCAAGTATTGAGAATAACAAAAGTAAAACTCGGTTTTTTTTCATAGATTTTGAAATAAAACAGATTTATAGCGATACCAACAATAATCAAGTAGAAAAAGTCTGCGTTCACTGTTTTAGTAGTAATTATAAAAATTATTTAAAAAGGATAATGAGCTATTTAATAGCTGCAGTGGCGTAACGGAAAATAATAAGGCCCATCCCCTCGCATGGTCAGTTTTTGGACCCCAAGCCAGATTTTACAAATGATTACAAAATCAACATAATGTACCGATATACATCACCTAAAAATATTTAAACATTAAACTTATAACTGAATACATAATCAACCTGAGTCTGAATAAACGAAGTAAGTAACCTTTAACATTAGAGAGTATTTGTGGTATTTATTAAAATGGAAAATATATCTCTAACAACAGTCGAAAGATAACCTGGTCTTAAATAAAAACAATACATTAAGAAAGACACGAAAACTGTAAAATTATTTTCGTTTTCAAATTCTTGCGAAAGAAAAAAGAGATATCGCTTACCATATTCTTTACGACAACTTTCTTTAGATAGAGTATCCTTATCAGCTGAAATGTCCGAAATTGTGTTTTTTCTAGTGAATTAATTTTCATTTCTATGATTTGTTAATCAGGTTCACTAGCATTACTATTAATAGTACTTGCACAAGATTATACACTTGCAGATATAAAACTTATCCAATTTTGCACATTTACTATTTATATTATACTCCTTTTCCTTTCGAAAAATTCGAAAGGAAAAGGAGTATAATATAAATAGTAAATGTGCAAAATTAGATAAGTTTTGAAAGTTTTTTTAACTCCACTCATTTAAAAGCCGCTTTGTCCAATTGACAAAATACCATTTTTTGAACCAAAATATTAAATTCCGATAAAAAAAAATACAGTTCTAATTATGAAAGAGAGAAGTGAGATGTGTGTGGAAATGTTTTTATCGTTAAGGAACACACCCTAAATTTAAGTGCATTGAATATAAAAATAGAGGTGCCTGTTCTTCATGAAAGCAATTTTGTGAAACGTTTCTCATTATGCTTTATTTGATTGAATACTCATAAATCTGACCAAATTATTATTTAAATGCTCTCTATGGTTTTCCAAGTATCGTAATACTATTTCACGTGAAAAAAGCATAACACATGTACGTTATTTACGACTTCGCTAAAAGAAAATGAAATACATGAGGGCGAGGGGGAACTAAAGTTTCCAATAAGTTACTCTGCAACTTCGGTAGAAAGTAAATCATGTCTTTTTTTCTCTCTACTGCTAATGTATAGTATACTATAATAAATAGTGATGATTTCTTTATCTTCCTAGCATTATATCCTCGCGATTCTCCATCTGACTTTTATTTTATCTGTTAGTAATTTGGGCTTGAAGAAACACCACTAAAGAAAAGTATCTCTCGTCGCTGGGATTACAGTACATCAAACAAAATGTTTTTTGATTTGGTTATTAGATCAAAGATAACTAATGAGCGCATTGAAATTTTGATTTTGAATGACGTTAGATCGCAAATTAGAAAACCGCTTAAAAATTGGATTTTAAAAAATCGAAAGCGAATTTTGAGAAAATCTACATGAAGGGCGTCAGTCAGGCTTTGGGCCCTCCGCAGTGCAGGGGTTGCGGGGGTGTACGTTATGCCACTGCTGGCATCCTTGTATATGCATCGAAGGGCAGAAGAATAGTAAGGTTTGAGAACCTCATCTCGGTTGTTTTTTGCCACTTTGTAAGTCGTCGGAGAGCGTTGAGTCCCAATAATATAAGGCTCAGCTCTTTTAGGCATGGATTTAGCTGTCTTCTCTTCCAGGCAACATTGCTGAAGTGTTACCCAGACTTTATCACCCGGACGATACAGGGGACCCGGACGGTGTCTTTTATCACAGAAGGTCATTCACTGATCTTGTTTCTCTTAAATTCTTTCACGGATTTCAGATGAAATTCTTGTGAATATTTTCAAATATAGGGTAATCTCTGGGACGAAATTTTCATTATCTTTGATGGCTCAAAAGTCGTTGGTCACATCATCTATAGTTCTCCTTTCTCGCCCAAATTGCAGGTAAGCAGCAGTTTTACCGATGGTATCACACTTGGCCCTGTTCAAAGCGAAATGGATAGACGGCAACTTATCTTCCCATTCACCGTGTCGACCATGATGAACTAAGATGGCAATTCTTGGTTTAAGGTCACGGTTTTTCCTTTCAACAGTATTTGCTTGTGGATGATAAACAAGAATAATAGCTTGATCAATGTTCAGTATGAAACAGAGTTGTGTTGCATAACGGCACCCACAAATTGAGAACCATGATCGCTAATTAATCTTTTGGGTAAGTCGTATCGTAATATGACTCCTTCTATTAGAGTTGTAGCACATTCTCTAGCAGTAGCTTGAGTGAGAGAAAAAGGCTCAACCCATCTTGTGCAGAAGTCTTCAACAATAAATATCCATTTCTTTCCGGATGGACTTTCAGGCTAAGGTCCAAACAGATTAATGGAAAGTATCTCAAAACGTTGAGAATACACAGGTGAATGTAAGAGTCCGGAAGGCTTTTGGTTTGATAGTTTGCATTCTGTACAATTCCTTACATAATCACTGATGTAAGATCACATGCCTGTCTAATAGTACCGTTTCGTACCTTTAGTACCTTTCAAACGTTCCATCGGCTCCATAATGACCTGCGTTTGTTGCATCATGGTGAATTTTCAATATCTCTTGTCTTTCGTGAATTGGCCCAATTAACTGGACCTCTTCACTTTCATAAGTAGGTTAGAACCAAAATAAAATTCCTTGATACATGAGGTATCCCCTTTCTAACCAGTTGGCAAAATTAACACCTTTTTTATTATTTTCAAAACATTCAATTATTTTCTTTAGCTCGTTATCCTTCAATTGTTCTTGGCGAACTTCTTTAGGTGGACGTGTGGGAAAATATCAACGAAAACAGCAAGTATGTTACAGTCTGATTTCTCGTGCTCTGACGTGGATCTAGACAATAAGTCCGCAATAAAGCTCGATCTTCCGGGAATGTAGTCGATAGTTAGATTATAAGATTGAATCTGCCTTGCAAGTCTTCCAGTGGGAGATTTCAAAGATAATAACCATTTTAATGGCTGGTGATCAGAAGAGAGTCTAATAGTTTGTCCTTCAATTTTTCTTCTAAAATTTTCTAAGCCCATACAACTACAAGAGCTTCTTTTTCAGTGGTATAAAAATTTCGCTCCGAGGACGAGGAGACATCTGTTCGAATGGTTTGGTACCGTGAGCTGGTTTAAGAACAGGAGAAGTCACTAATTTTGATTTTAGCTTTCTGAAAGCATCTTCTTGTTCACAGCTCCACTTCCACATTGCATTTTTCTTAGTTGTGGTTTTGCAATTTGAGATAAGTTTGGAATGTATCGATGATACCAGAAACAGGATTTTTCAAAGCCTTGAAATTGTTGAGCCCTTTCTCGACGTGTTTTTTTCTTACAAAAGAACAATTTTTTGGTAGCATAAACTATTAGTAGGGTACACTAGAATGCTAAAACTAATACGTTATATTTTTAGGAAATTTTTAAACACTGATGTAGGACCGGGACATATATGTCCCATCAGTCTTCATTGCTGGGACATATGCGTCCCAGTAGATTTCATTGAGTAATTTTTTTAAAAAACCAATGATTTTCTAGTTATAAAAATTTAATTATGAATGGTATGGTTTGAAACAATCAATGTACAATGGGTCATTACACATCGTGCACATTATTTTAGTGCGTGATTCCTTCTTTTGTTGTGCACATTTACGCACCGCCGTGTTTTTGTTGTTAGTGGCAGATGGCCACCAACATTGAGTAAGCTTCGTGATGTTTTGGATGACGGCGTTGATACTGTGCGTTGAGTTTTCCGAACGCCATCAAGGCTTCTGCAAGAGGTACAATGAAATCAAGAAGTGAGTTCGCAGTATGCAATAAATGAGTTGATCACTGCGTTCATCAGTAAGTGAAAAAATACATTTTTCCACGCAAGATTTTTGATCTAATCCATTTGCCATTTGGTCTGCAAGGTCTACTCCTCCCATGATTTTGTTGTAGATTTCGATTGCCACAGGGCATTCAAATTCTTCTTTGCTCCCATCTTTCATGGTGTGATTTGCTTTTGTGTATTTAGTTTCGTGGCAATTACTTAGGATCATGATCACATAGGACTGTTCGGACAATATGTTCGAGACGAGAGGGACACTTATGTCCCGATAATAAAAACGGAAGTAAAACTTTGCCACTTACCAGTTTATTAGAGGTATTCCGCTTCGTGAGTAATTTATCTGACCTTAGATTTATAGATCAGTCCAAAATTTAATTGAAAATAGGCCGTATTTTCCAAAACTATACTATTTACGTTCGTACAGCATGGAATGAGCTGCTACAATATTTCAAAACTGCGGTAATTGCATTGTGCACGGTAGTGCCATCTATGCTGGGTGAGTGAAAATACCTTCAAAAATATTGGCAGGACTGGTGGAAAAGTCTCCAATTAGACAAATTAATTATTCCAATAAAATATTATAGTAAAAAGAAATCGCATTGTCAGAAATTAGGCCATTCCAGGTGGGATTCGAACCCATACCCTTTGGATTTGAAGTTCAAAGCGCTTATCCATTACCCTATACAGCATAGATTCCCAACCTTTTTTGAACTGGAGCCCCCTTTTCTAGTGAATATTTTGATACCGCCCCCTTTTCTAGCGAATATTTCGATACCGCCCCCTCTAGAGAAATAAGAGTGTGAGTGAGTGAGAGAATATTAACGTCGCACTGATTAACAACACGAGGGCTTTTTGGCGACGGTGCGCGTAATTTTGAACCATGGTCAAGTGACGCGGACGACACCTGAGCTGGCACCCCCCTCTCCTAACTACCACACCGCACCAATGGGAGGACGTTTGAGCTCTCGACAGATTTAATGTGCATCGCTCCCCTACACGGCGGTCTTCAGGGGTACTGGGATCGAACTCATGACACGCTAGCCATGATCCGATGCCTAGACCACTCGGCCACCGCGGCCGTATAAGAGTGTACATAATACATGGTGAAAACAAGAGTTAAATTTTAAAGGATATTCTATTACTTAGAATATATTTTTTAATTAAATTTTTTTCTAAAGCCCCAATTTTTTTTACTTGCGAATCTGAAATAGCTATGCTACAAATATATTTAAATGTATAATATATATTTTGGTCACAGATAGGATATTTTTGGATTTGAAACGCGCTACTGAATTTCTTCTTCATTTAAAAGAGTGGAATAAAGGTTTTGGCTTACCTGTTATAAAGACAGGCAGGGGTTCTGATGATACAAAGTAATTAATAATAAAAAAAATATTGAATTCAAAATAAATATAAATTGACAGTTTTAAACCTTTAAAGAATCACACGTAATTCCTGGTTAATATATTTATGTTTCTTAGACAATGTACGTAATGAAATGCAGTGGATGAAATATTTTTCCTACTGCTCACAGACGAAGACAACAAGCACACTGCAGAAATTAAAATGCACTATATCATTCAAATTAATCTAGGTCTGAATGTAATGTAATCTTTAAGTTTTTCATCTACTTCCCGAACTACCGACCTATGTGAATTTTCGTACATGTGATAGAAATGATTTAAATACATACAATCAACAATAAGCAGTATTAAAGTTTTCTTTTGTTAGTACGCAATCATCGAGATTTTTTTAGTCTTTTTAGACCATATTTGGTTTATCAGGTCTAGCCCCTCCGCGCCATCTCAATGCCGCCTAATTTTCTTTGGGTCTTTTACTGCCCCCCTGAAAGCATCAAACGCCCACAAGGGGGCGTTATCGCCCACGTTGAGAACCTATGTCCTACAGGAACAAAGCGAGCAATTTTCTTTTTTATATACAGGGTGTTTCATAAATAATGGGAGTAACTTTAAGGGGTGATAGTACACATCAAGACGAGTAATAGTAAATAGGAAACCAAATGTCCCAAACGTCTTCCGGAGGAGAAAGGCGCCATCAAAGTTTAGGGTCCTAAATTTCAAATGATGATAAAAAACAGAAAAATGGATCGATTCATTTGCGGTTTTCACTAAAATCATTCTTTAAATTAGTATTTTCTTCAAAACAAGTTTTAAAGACAAAGTTTAAAAAATGCCGTTAGAGGGCGCTCTAGACTTCGGAGTACCAAACAACTACCTTTTACCAGTATTTTTTTTATTTTGTTAAATGTTTACAAAAGCTTAGATTTTAACTTGAATTTTGAGCGCAAAATTGAAACCATCGGGAGCGGTTAAGTGGCGCAAATGTTACCGCGTTCAGGGGGGGGGGGATTGAAATGCTCGTATGTAATGATGAAAATAAAAAAAACGATAAAGCAAACTTTAAGAGGCGATAGTACAACACCAAAACAAGCAACATTCATCAAAGAAATCATACTCGTAATTTTAACCCGAAGGTGATAGAGGGCGCTGAAACAGATTTCGTTTTAAGAGACAAAAAAGTAAACAAAGAACATTAACGTTATAAAAAAAAGTTTAATTGGAAATGATTACAATAGCTGTTCGAAACACTGACCATTAGAGGCGATGCATGCGGTACAACGGCGAAGAAGGGATTCACGAACCCTCTGAAACACGCCAGGAGTATCGCGCACCTCTCCTGCAGCTGCCGAAAGTCTGGCGACGAGTTCTTCTGCAGATTCGATAGGAGTCTCATACATAAGACTCTTCAGGTGTCCCCCACAAAAAGAAATCCAGGCATGAAAGATCAGGCGATCGCGCTGGCCAAGGGACAGGACCACCTCGCCCAATCCATTGATTTGGAAAGGTTACGTTTAGATAATTTCGCACCTCTGGCGCAAAATGAGCTGGGGCTCCATCCTGCTGGAACAACATTACTCGCCGGATACGTGGGGGAACATCTGTCATCATTTCCGGCAGCACCTGTTGCAGAAAGGTAAGATATTTTTTTCCATCCAGGCGTTCTAGCAGAAGATAAGGTCCAAGTAGATGGTCACCAATTATTCCTGCCCAAACATTTATGGAAAATCGTCGCTGATATGCATGTGTAGAAGACGCATGAGGATTTACATCTGCCCATTGGTGGGAATTGTGGGTGTTAAATGTACCGTCACGTGTAAATGTACATTCATCTGTAAAAAGCACAGTTACACCAAAATCGGGATTTAGGGTGTTCTTCTGCAGATACCAACGAGCAAAATCCATTCAACGAGGAAAATCCCTTTGAGTCAGTTCCTGGACTCGTTGGACAAGAAAAGGATGCATACTTTCATCCTTTAGTACTCGCCATGTCGTGGAGGGTGTTACTTCAATTTGACTAGCCACTGCTCGCGTGCTTGTATTTGGATGATCAGCCACCATATCCAGAATTTTTTCTTCCACAGCTACCGTTCTGTTCTGCATTTGAACGTGCACCAAAAAAAGGATCCTGTCTCACACAACAGTCTGTGCAAGCGCACAAATGTTTTATCATTGGGCAACCGCCTGTTGGCAAACTTTTTTCCGTACAATCGTCGCGCCTCTGCACTATTCCCATTTGCAGTTCCGTAGATGAAGTGCATATCAGCCTTTTCTTGATTAGTGAAGGGCAACATCTTTCGTTACGTTTGTACCGTGATTTACACTTGCACACTCGGGTCAGTGGCTTTTATCTTAATAACAATTTGCATATGTGTTCTTCTTCTTCCCCATATCACAATTTCATATTCTTCTTCCAGAAACTTGCAGCTATAACGCTTGCATGGATAAAATTTGAAGATGCTCTAACACGTTTGCGTTTGAATTCAAATCATGTATTTTCTAATCAAAGTTGATTGTTTTTATGTTGTACTATCGCCTCTTAAAGTTTGCTTTATCGTTTTTTATTTTGATCATTACATACGAGCATTTCAATTCCCCCCCCCCTGAACGAAGTTACATTTGCGCCACTTAACCGCTCCCAATGGTTTCAATTTTGCGCTCAAAATTCAAGTTAAAATCTAAGCTTTTGTAAACATTTAACAAAATAAAAAAAATACTGGTAAAAGGTAGTTGTTCGGTACTCCAAAGTCTAGAGCGCCCTCTAGCGGCATTTTTAAACTTTGTCTTTAAAACTTGTTTTGAAGAAAATACTAATTTAAAGAATGATTTTAGTGAAAACCGGAAATGAATCGATCCATTTTTCCGTTTTTTATCATCATTTGAAATTTAGGACCCTAAACTTTGATGGCGCCTTTCTCCTTCGGAAGACGTTTGGGACACTTGGTTTCCTATTTACTATTACTCGTCTTGATGTGTACTAACACCCCTTAAAGTTACTCACATCATTTATGAAACACCCTGTATAGTGTTGGACTATTATTTTTGTTTGTTACTTTTTATTCACGCAAACACATTCGAACTTGAGTGGATGAATAAGTATTTTATTAACGATTGAAAATTTGAACAAGATATATATAGGTAGAGTGTGAACTGAAAAACAAGAATAAATTTAATATCTGTTTTGAATTCAACGGAGAACACGTGATGGCATTAATCACGTGACAATCATAAATTAAGCCTATTGCAGAATCAAGCTAAATTCGCCAAATTTCAATACAAAATTCAGATAGAATTTACAGATAAAAAAATAAAGAGTATGCGTTTCTCTTGCACACCTTCAGCCAGTGATACAGAACAAAGAACTTTTTAACAAAAATTTAAATAGAACATTAAAAAGGTTACTCTTTTCATGATTCTTAATATATTCGTTTTATTTATCTAATCGTTGTTTATTCATTAAACACTTTATTCATCTATAAATCTGTGTTATCACCAGATAAAGGCAGTTTTAATGTTTTAAATACCCTGGAAAAACATATTTTATGCATATAATTTTATAAAATGATATTAATACCATATTTATACATAATATTAAAAAGCAAAAGGAAAAAAAAGGTTTGGTGTTGAAAATCCAACACAAAACTAAGAAAGATAGAATTCTGAAAATTATAAACAATAACATGTGTATGACTTTTCATCTCAGTAGAATAATAACTACTAAATCTCTCTTTTAAAATTGTTCCACACACAGTTATTGTTTTTATAATTATATTTGTACATGAAGAAAAAAAATGAAGATAACCATTCTTTAATTTCTACAGTAAGCAAAACATTTTTTAGTTTTAATTACAATTTTCTAAAAGAAACATTTAAATCTTGTTTTGCGATATTATTTTCTGTAGAAAACAGAAGAACATTCGGTGAATATTTTGATGGAAATGTAATTTTTATTTTTCGTGATATAGAAATTTAAAAGTGCACTAAAAATACATTGGAAGATTCTATGCACTCTTTTCTTCTCGATAACCGCTTCCATTTATAATATGTTTTAAATATAATTAAGTGAGAGCAAAATTATATATATATATAAATGGTTTTTGGGGACAAAAATCACATTCATCTGGGAATTTCGAATTAAACAAATATCAAAGAACACTAATTGTACAAAATCCAATGAACGCTTTTCTTTCTAGAGATTATTGGGGGAGGGGGCACGGCACGCGCGCGAGGTAAAATCTGAATATTTTCATTAATAACAAGAATAATTAAAAAATTATGAAAAACACATCCAGTGAGAAAAGAATAAATAATTTTACAACACTTGAAAATTATAAAAAAATGTTTTCAAAAGTAAATGAAATGATAATTTTTTTTAAAGCAAAGCATGAAAAAGAGAAGAAAAAAAAAAACGAGCTATTAAATTTCATTAGACAAGCGATATGATTAGAATTTATGTGTTAATTAAACAACATTTATGATTTATTAAAAGGTTCTGTGACTATTATGCGCCATTAATTGTTATTATTTCTGTTCGGTTACGTAAATGGAAACAATTTATACTATATCGTCGTTCGTGATCTTTTAAAAGACACTTTAAGTTTGAAAATTAAATTTTGTTATTCGAATAAAGATTTGAATGTTGTGATTTCAAAACCCAATTTTATTTTGATATCCCGGCCATGGTCGTTTTTATGGCACATGCAAATCATAATGTCACATTTTAATGACTTGTCTCTGAAGATTGAGAGAGAGAAAAGATATCATTAATTAGAAGTAGTTTTCACTTCAGTTTATTTTCATTACTCAGTCATTTTCGTTTTTTAAGTTCGAACAAACTCTTTACTAGGGGTGTTTTATTCTTACTACTAGGCGTCTCACAAGAGGCTTTGAAATTCTTTTCAGTCGATATTTTTCGGTATAAGACAATGACCTTTAAACTGTGTTCTACGGAACCTGGGGTTCCACAAAGAATACCTAGGGCTTCTAAAAGTCACAATAAGAAATCGAAAAAAAAGTATACAAAATTATTGCGTATAGAAAATAGATTTTCATTCTCTATGAAGTTTGTGTAATCACAAGTATCTAAAGCTCATCCTAATCATTAAAAACTGAAACTTTGATTTACACTAACTTCATTTTCTATTTCTTTTTTTGACTTTCTAACGAATGGTAAAAAGACTAAAAATAGTCGCACTCTATTAACGTAAATACAATTAGGCCAGTCGGCCTGCCAGCTAGTTGGTGAAAGCAGATGTAAATAGGCACGCGCACAAACATCTCGTAATTGTTGATGTGTTGTAACTGTGCTCAATTTTGAATGTAAAAGAGTTGGAATTAAAAAAAATGGCGAATAAAGGTTGATCTGAGCTAACTGTGCCGTAGATTTTCTTTGAGTACAGGTTATAAATAGCGCCCACAACGTAAAATTAGCAGGTCAATTTCTGAACAACTAGTTCATAAAGAAATTTAAAGTAATATCCGAAATTGTAGTTGTCGGCAACGAAAAAATTTTCGCATTACTAGAAAATTTGGATTGTATATTTCCTACCGGGAAATTAGAAACTTTCGATTGCATTTTTCTTCACGGAGCATCAGCTAAGTTTTCTTTTTGACTTTTTATTGAATTTTACCGTCTCTCATCCCGTGCTTGGTGAAAGTCAGACCCCCCCCCCCCACAACTTTTTTTATGCTCGATTATCATCGATATTTTTCACTTTTTGGCTGACTTTTAATTTACGCATGTGGCTAGAGCGTCATTGAGATTGATGTTTACTGTTTAGGTATTATAATTATCTGTGCCTTTTTTGACTGAATATTCAAAGGATTCACTCATAGGTTTTGTTTTAACTTTGAAATTCATCAGAGTTTCTTATATATATGAATTACTTTTATTTTTAAGGTTAAGATTTTGCTTTCAGTCAAATATTTACAATATTTTTAAATAGTATTTGTATTTCTTCAAGGGTTCATTCACACTCAAGAGCCAAAACATTATGACCACCTCTCAATAACGGGTTGGCCCACCTTTCGCGCGCAACACAGCTTCAACCCGCCTTGGCATGGATGCCACAAGTCCTTGGTAGATGGCCGGAGACAGATTGTACCAGATGTTTAAGCAACGGTCACGCAAATCCGAGATATTGCGAATTGGTGGTATTTGAACTCTGAGCTGCCGTCCCATGACATCCCAAATGTGTTCTATCGGATTGAGATCCGGTGAGTTAGGTGGCCAGGACATTAACTGGATTTCATCATCATGTTCCTGGAACCACTCCAACACAATTTTAGCCTTGTGACACGGGGCGTTGTCCTGTTGGAACATTCCATTTCCAGCTGGAAAAACAGAGCCCATGTAAGGGTACAACTGGTCCGCAATGATGTTCAGGTACCCTGTAGCATTCATGGTCTGCTCTACCACAACCACGGGTCCCAGAGACGTCCGAGAGAACGTCCCCCAAAGCATAATACCGCCACCACAGGCCTGTGTATGACCTACTGTACATTGAGGGAGTAACTGTTCGCCTGGAAGATGGCGTATCCTGACACAGCCATCGGCGTGATGAATGAAAAACCGTGATCCATCTGACCAGGCAACTCTCTCCCACAGATCCATGGACCAGTCGCGATTTTCCCGGGCCCAGCGCAGGCGCAGTTGGTGATGACGCTTGGTCAGCAAAGGCACACGAGTGGGACGTTTGCTGCGTAGCCCCATATTCAACAGTGTCCGCTGAACAGTGTGCTCCGATACTATTCTATTTGGCCCTGCATTGTATTGGGCTGTCAGCTGAGCCGCTGTCTGGCTCCGGTTTTGCTTCACCATGTGAGACAATCTCCGACGGCCTTTTTCTTTGATAGCGTGTGGACGTCCAACACCATGTCGTCTACAGCTGGTTTCACCGTCATTCATTCACTTTGCATAAGTACTAACAACTGTAGATCGCGAACAACCCACGAGTCGTGCAGTTTCGGAAATTCTTGTTCCGAGCCTTCGAGCCATTACAATCTGCCCTCTATCAAAGTCGCTTAGATCCGCAGCCTTTCCCATCACACACAGAAGTAAGTGAAAGAATGATTCTTCAGACTCTCCAGAGCAGCAGTTAAATACCATTTCCACCTGATCACGAGCCTTCCACGTCATCCAGGCGAGTTCATTGCAAAATGTAGGGATGGTCATAATGTTTGGCTCTTGCGTGTATTTGTTGTTTTGACTTAGTCCATCAGAATTCCTTTTTACATGAATTTTATATTGTTTTCAAAGTTTAGATTTTGTATTCTGTCAAATATCTATAATATTTTTTTAATAGTATTGTGTTCGAATATCCAATTCTTATTATTTTAGTGACTAGTTGATGTTCAATTATATAGGTTTACTGCTTCAAATCTGAATTAAGTGCATTTAATTTGTGACTGTCAGACTTTGTAATTGAGAGTTTTTCAAAAGTTACAACAATGGCGTACCTTGCTAAAGCATGCAAAGGTAATTTAAAAACACTGGCTACAGAACTAGGCCTCGAAATAAGATAAATGATGGAGTAATACATTTTAAAATTTTAATCCTAACTTGGAAAGACTGATGAACCCATCTCCTAAAGCCCTTCTAGAAACGATTATTGACACTAGGGTTCAGGCAGAACGTGAAGAGAAGGAGGGACAGTTTTTAGAACTAGAATGGATGAAGTTAGGTATGACCGCTACTTTTTCAACTAGCACTAGTGCTGCTGCCGCAGAGAAAATAAATATCCAGCATCTGATTCCTAGATTTGTGGAAAATTCTGATATTTTCACCTATCTAAAAATATTTGAAAGACAATGTGAAGTTTCTTTGAACTTTGAGTTATTTTTCTATATTTAGCTGAGATCTATACTTTGTCTTCAAAGCAACCACCACAGAAAATCCGGTTTCACAAAGAAAGGATGTTGAAAATGGGGTAATATAGTATATGAAATGTTTTTGTTTTCATTGTAGAAAATTCATCATCCATCTCTGTCCAAAATTCAAAGAGCGATTTATTATAAAAATGACTTTTAATTTCGCCATTGTGGATGTAAAATCTATGAAGATTTCTTCTTCGGCAGTTAAGAGCCCTTCTGAAGTATTTTGAAATGGATCTCTAACCCACTCGTAACTTGCTATCAAGCTGTCCTCAGCAAGAAAATACTTTTTTCAATTCTTTTCCAGCATGGTTAAAGGATGTTCAATGGTGTTAAAAACAACTTCTACATGTTCTTCGGAATTTGTAAATTTTCACACATAACACACAGGGGCTTTTTTTGTTCTCCATTTACTTCAATAGTGGTAAATCCAAAATTTAAGTATTCTTCAAAATATTTCCTTGATTTAATTTTCGGAACCATGATCGTCCATGTACTTGTTGATACTTTATTATCGAATGTTCGCTTACGACCTAAAAGTGTATCTATGATTTTATTTTAATCTACTGCCGTAAATACTTAATACTACGAATTATAACTAACGCGCGTGTGCACATTATAAAATGCACATTCAAGATAGATTTGGTAGCTATAGAAGTATCGACTCGACTAAAATTGACTGGAATTGTACGAGGTAAAGCGTTTTTACATGTTTTGCACAGACGTCTTATAGGTTGCCCAGACTCACGCAAACGTTCGCGAGAATGCCAGATGTGATGGATATGATAGAGAGCAACAGACTAGACCAGAGGTACTCAATCTTTTTTTCTGCCGGACGGCATACATATGTTAGCTATTTCACGTGGGCTGCAACATGAGAATTAGTGGTGTATGCTTTAAGAGCAAGATAACATAGAATATTTAAAATGTGGAAATTGATCAAAATATTATAACTCCTACTTTGCTTTTTTAATTTATTATTTTTAATATTTTTTTATTTTTGTCACTGAATTTTTCTAAATTGGAAGCATGTAAGACTATTCTTTCACAATTTCCGCATCAGTAAGCGGTTTCATATGATAACCAATGATGTAACAAATTTCATAGGGTGCCTTTGTTATCGATGAGACATTACCCCAGACAAATATTTTTCTTGCTGTTGTAAAGATTATTCAAGAGAGCCTATTTACATCATCTCTAGAAAAAGAGATCTTCGAGGTCATTGAATGGTTCCTGTTTATTGGTATTTTTTAAATACTTTCGTGACAAATCAAACAATTACTGAACCATGGTTGTTTTTCACTACAAAATAGTCAATTTCGCAATTGTCTTGAAACAATCTATTTTATTCGAATATTTTGCACTTAAATGACATGAAAGATAGCTAAAAATTTCATAAAATGATCGCTACTCCACTGTTGTCTATTAACACTAATCAGAAAAAAGTATCAATTAGCACCCATACGACATCGACAGCAAAAAGCAAAATTGATATATTTGATTTTTTAGCAATGAATTTTCCACCAAATTTTCATAAAGAAATAAACGAATTTCTCAGAGCAATGGGTTACGACCGGGCCACTTAAAAAGGTCCGGCGGATCGCAGGTTGAGCATCATTGGACCAGACTATTTTTCTAATGACATTTCTACTTTTAGAAATGGATGATGGAGGAAATAAATCTTTTATTGAATATCATTTTGCAATAGGTTGCAACTTATAAATTGGAGAAAGAAAAACAACATAATAATTATCGAATGACTTAAATGTAATTTACTTAAAATATATATTACTTTAAAGTAACACACATAACTTAATTCGTATCTTGTTAATTTATACGCTTTATAATTAATTGTAACTTTAGCGTCAAAGTGCAATATTATTGTATAAGGAAAATTGGGTGGATTATTGTATTGAAAATTGGGTGGCCAGCATTGAAAGTTCGAGAAGCACTGTATTAGGAGCATTCTCTGCAGCACAAGATGTTATATTTTTTCATTGGTATATTATATTGAGCAGGGCCGCCGCGTGGGGGTGGCAAAATTGTTCACTGCACAAGGGCGCCTGGGGCAGGGGGCGCCAAAATTTATAGTACTTATAGTTTTTTTTAATTTAATGTTACTTACACACATAAAAGTTGTTTGTAAAAGACTTGCAATTTTGCATGTTTTATCTTTTTTTGGCAATAAAATAAGATTTTATTTTATTTTTTTTGAATTTTATATTTTAATTTAATTTAATTTTGTTTTCGTTTCTGCGGATTGTTTTCGTTTGTGTAAAACAAAATTTGATTTCCGATACCAACAATAAAAACACGTTCCGTGTGGAGTTCACGCTATTATTCGTAACATGTAACAACAGGAATCGGGAATGATTTGTATCGGCATAAATTTTTATTCATTATATGTTGAGAAGATGTTGTGGCTCAACGTATTTGTTTTGTTTTCAATTATAATATATGTACATTTTTAAGATTATGTAAATCGCTTGGTTTTTCTTCTCCAAATCATATTTTGCTTCATGATACTGTTATTAAATTGTTCTCAAAAGTCGAAATAAAATCTTTATCGCAGCGTTTCTCAAACTGTGGGGCATGCCTTCCAGGAGGGCGTGATAACCCTACTTGGGGACGCGAACGTATCGCGAAAAATCGAAAACAAAAGATTTAAAATAATTATCAATTTGATAAAATAATTTACAATTTAAAATAATTACAAAGTAAAATAGATTCTTATATAATAAAAAATAAAATACAAATTCCCACTGATATAATACTCAACACTTATAAATGTATCAGTACTGCACTAAGTATTTGATAATTAAGTTATCAATATTCAATTAAAAACAAGTTTTTTCCAGTGACTCCCCTGGTCTTGTCATATACAAAATATTTATCTTGATAAATTGTGCGGTTTATAATTAAAGTCGTATTGTATTGTAGTTAGGAGTCATTTCAAGGCATGGGCCAACTAGGCCCGGGTCCAGGACCTTGCTCTCAGTGGGGGCCTCATTTCGTTCTCGACTCCGTCTTAAAAAGATCATGATCCGAATAATTTTAATGTCGTCATATATTATTCCCGTATATTCCCTTCGAAAAACAGTTAATTTCAAACTGCATGTCAATTGGCAAAAGTGATAAGACTGTATTATTACGTGATGACCGTTGTCCAGTGGCGTAACGTACCCCCCCCCCCCCGCTACTAAGCCCACTTTTCCGCTTAAGCACGCTAGGCTCATGCCTTGGACGAAAAAGATTTGGGGGCGCAAAAAATTAAAGGGTGAAAAAAGAGAAAAAAATCAAAATTACAGAGAACGTGCAACCGCCCAGTGTTTATTAAAAAGCCAATTATTCTCTTTCATTTTTATATCTAAATTATCAAATCTTCGTTACACTATTGGCCAAATTATTATGTAAATCGCTTGGCTTTTCTTCCCCAAATCATATTTTGTGTCATGTATATCTGTTATTAAATTGTTCTCAAATCTCGAAATAAAATCTTTATCGCAGCGTTTCTCGAACTGTGGGGCGCGCCCCTAAGGTGGGCGTGCTAATCCTACTTGGAGGGGGGAGGGGAGCGCGAGCATATTACGAAAAATCGAAAATAAAATATTTAAATAATTATCAATTTAATAAAATAATTTGCAATTTAAAATAATTACAAAGCAAAATATATTCTTACATTATATAATAAAAAATGAAATACACATTCAAACTGATGTAATACGCACTACTTATAAATGTAGCAGTTCTGCACAAAGTATTTGATTATTAATTTATCAATATTCAATTATAAACAAGTTCAGTAATTACTAGTGACTCTTGGGCTTGTCATATACAAAATTTATTTACAAAACTTTATATTTATCTAATTAGTGCGTTTATAATTAAAGTCGTATTGCATCATAGTTTTACCATCAAAGTACATTATAATTGCATTCAGTACATTGTTATTGTAAGAAGTGGGGCGCGATGCAAATTATAGCTGAATTATAGTCGCAAATATTGAAAGTTTGAGAAGGCACTGCTTTATCGTGATCTACAACACTCTTTTTGGTATCATGAATTTCTTTAAGGGGGGGGGGGATTCTAAGCAGGATTATACACAAGGGCAGCCGAATATACGATTTCTTAAAATTTAAGATATAAATATAAATGGTTGCAACATTACTGTAATCGTCGCAATTCAGTTGAAAGTAATTTCGAATTTGTAGGGATTTCACCTAAATTCTTTTCATTGTTTGTTCAGTGTTGCGAACCTTACTTATTGAAAAGTTCTTGTTATTTTCAATATTTTCATAGACTGTTATTTGAAAATAAACTTTCAAGTTCCATGAAAACTCTTACCACACTTATTATTACATCTTAAAAAACCTACACAAGAAGCAATTCCTTCCTAGTTGCATTCTATTTTTAATAACAATATCATTCATAATAAGCTAGTTTCCTGTTTCAATATTTTGCAATTTTCTCGTATGATGTAATTTTACTGATGTAATTTTGTCCCCCCTCTGCTCTTTTGCAGATATGTTTTTTTATATATAAATAATTGTATTAAACTTTCTTGTTCATGCATATTTTTTGCATCATTTCCTGTCTATCTCGGTGGGCTATTTTGAAAATTTCATTTACCTTTTTGTACAACGTTTGTGATGTGATTTATATTTGCAGAATTTATCATATTCTGAATGTCTTATATCATACAAAGATTTAAAAATTCAAATTTATCGTAACCAGATTATTCACTGAAAATTTGTTTACTGAAGTACACACATTTTTGTTAAAATCATTCTTACTTTTAGAGAAATACATTACTCTAGAAATATACTACTCATATCGTAAAGCGTTTAAAATTTACTTCAGATAATCGTAGATCAGATGAAGCGTATGAACATGCAATTGCCAATGCAAGTATCGTTGCTGATGATTAGGGGGTGGATACTGATTTTCCACCAAGTCGAAACAGGTTTAAAAAGAAACTGTTTCAAGATCAACAAACCGACGAACCAATCAACAATCCAAGACAAAAGTTTAAGGTTGAATTTTACAATATAATATTAGACACTGCTATATACTATATACCTAATTTAAAAAACTGGAGTGACAATGAAATTTTAAAACATTGTGAAGAATTAGAACGAAAATTAAAGGACACTAAAAATATTAATGAAAAGGAAATAGATGGATTACATTTGTTTGAAGAAATAAAATCTTTGCGGATGTTTTGCCAAAGAGGATATGTCACCTATTGATGTTTTAAATTATATTTATGAAAACAATCATCGATACATTTCCAAATATTGCAATAGCTTTACGGATTTCTTTAACCCTGCCAGTTTTGGTGGCTACTGGAGAGCGAAGTTTTTCAAAACTTAAAATTATAAAAAACTAAATGCTATCTACTATGGCGCAGGAGAGATTATCGGACTTGTCAATTATATCCATAGAGAGCGAAATTTTGGATAAATTAAATATAAAAGAATGGATACGAGCATTTGAATCTTCTAAAGCTAGGAGAATCAATATATTTAAATATATTTTCTAATTTTTATATTTCACTTAAAAATTTTATATCATTTTTGCTTTGTTTTGTTTTTAAAATTTATGAAATAATAAAAAAAAAAAAAAAACAATAAGACAAACGTGTTTTAATATTATAATTTTAAAGCTTTTCAGTTCGAAAGTCAAATTTCGAATACTATAAATGAGTATTTCTTATTTTATTTGTAGCACTTTATAAGAGTGCAACAGAACCCCATAAAGGGGGGCCGAATTTCAACTTGAACAAGGGCGCCTAATACCCACGCGGCGGCCCTGATATTGAGATATAAGAACATTTTTAGATCACTGTAAATATCTTTGGAAATAGTGGTACTTTCTAATGATTTCTTCAGCAAAATTACCTTTATCAACATAAGTTATAAGTATGGCCTCACTGTTGATTCCTCCAGAGGTACCGAAGATTTTCTTGTTTTCAACCTCCCCACTTATTTCTTCTAATAGTGAGTGCTGTTACTTAGTAATATAGCTTTGACACATTTTCTCAGAACCATTTTAAAAAATACTGATACTGATTGTTTGTTTAAATTCTCCCCATAGTATGGCCTTTTCCAGACTTGGCAATGAGTACTGAAATATAATAACGAGCCTCATTTGACAGTTGCATTAGGAGCGATGAATAGAGATTTTAATGTTACTCTTTTTTCAAAATTGCTTTTTTAAAATTTGAAAGGAATTCAAAGCTGAATCAATATGAACACTATGCAGGGCCGCTTTTAACCTCTTCGGCATCCTAGGCACTTCATATTGTTACGCCCCTTCCCATTATTTCCAGAGCACCTCCCTCCTCCTTCAGTTCTTACCTTGCTAGGGAGAGATTTTCCCTTGACCCCTGTTGTAGATTAGTACAGTAAATTAATGAAATCGTGCAATTACAGTATATACATATTATTGTATAAACTGTTTTCAAGGTGTTAATTACCATCTTTTTCATCGCTTACCGCTTTACATTCAGACATCCCCATTCTCTGTTGAGTCATCGTATTTGTACAAGAAAAGTTTCTTCGAGATGTGACGGTTGCAAAACCATTAATAATTAAATCATCGTAATCAATTTTCATCCAATGGGAATAAAAACACCGAACTGTTCTTTTTCCACCGAAGATCTCGTTTCAATTCTCTTAAAGCCAGAAATGCTTCTCTCATGACTCGCTTGGCGAAAATAAGTTGATGTAATTTTTTTTTTCTTTTTCACCCACCAATTTTTTTGCGCCCCCAAATCGATTGCGTTCTAGGCATGTGCCTAAGCGGAAAAGTGACCCTGGCATTGTCTTTTCTTCAAGATGATCACGTTTCATTGATTCACTGGTCAAGCATTGTTGGCATAAAAGATAAAAAGGTCGTAAAAAGCAGGCGTGAAACCAAATTTTAAATATTCCTCCGAATATTGACGAACTTTCTTCTTACTAGTACTCTAAATTTCGCTATGGTTTAAAAGAAAAAAAATAATATGAACTGGTGTAAACATAGATTAAAGAAGCATATTAAAATACCCAAAAGGTCAAATAACAATCACATGACAAATGTTTCTGGAAAAGGATGCTTCTAAAAATGAAATAAATTAAAATTGAATTGACTTACCATAAATGATATTTATTCAATTTATGAATTTTTTAAGTAAAGGAACTTTTATAGCAGACGTTTATTTTGAATGGATTCCAACACTTAATAGTGAGCGACACTGCAGAGATCCCACAGAGCATTAACTATTTGTTTGGAAAGAATATTTTATCATCGCGCGGACGGATATTTAATATTTTTATTACAATTTGTCTCATATATTACACAAGAAATAGAGAAAAATATTTTTATAATGGGCTATATTATCAACGAATAGATCATTTACATGCTAAATGAGTCCTTTTTCAAACTGCCCCACGTTGAGAAACACTTTTCTATAGACACATCGAACGTTTTTGGTTCGTATAGTCTCAATCCAAAGAGTTTGTACAATCCTTGTCAAAACTTCACTGACAAAATATGGCCCAAATCATTCTTTCAGTTTGTGGTCCCTCTTGTTAATTAAAAAATTAAATAAATATTGATTAAAAAATATTTTTGTTGGACGTGGTCGAGGATATCTGCCTTGTCAAAATGGCGTCACCAATAGCCTTTGTTTTGCTTCAAAATGCGACGTTAATTAAAAACATAAATCCCACTTGAGGATTCATGTCAATTGTTATGAATGTAACAGGAGAGTGAATGTGTTGTTGGTAATCATCTGATGTCAGACAAAAGTTTGTTCAAATCAAAGAGAAGGGATCAGAGAGTCTAGAAAGATCCAAACAGCCCTTAATATGCTATGATTTTGTCTCATGATTCAGACAATTGATACAAATAGCAGAACGCAGTATACGGCCTTCACAGAACGAAAGGCACTTAACCCGCCTTTAATCATCTGTGTGAACACGATCGACAAATTTAAATACAAAACTTTAGTTCATATTCGAGCCCCCGAATGCGCAGAATCCATTCATAAATTGTCTTTCAAACAATGAATACGTTTCTCATGTCAACAAAACATATATATGTGCCTAAATGTGTCTTTTAAGAACCAGTTACTTGGAATTCGATTTATACAGGAAGAGAAAGAAACGGTCATCACAAAAAAAAATTTATTTTTTTTCATTTAAAAGAACCGCGGATCTAAGTCGGAATATTTTGGCGTCCAAAGTCAGAGATTTTCTTTTATTTTTGTTTTACACGAAGAGTCCAATGAATGTTTTCATTAAATATTTTATTGAAGTTCTGTGCAGTCTTTCTGGTTCCATTTTTTACGTTTATTAAATTCCCAGAAAATTTATGAATTTCAAAGAGCTCCCCAGGGTGAAGAAAGAAATTGTTATATGCAAATGTAAACAAAAACAATTATCACAAAAATGCTGCAAATCGATATGTCCGAAAAAAGAATGCTCTTTTTTTCTTGCATCCTGTACTGATGCGATAAGTCACACAAAGTAGTTAAAACCATTTTCACTCAGAAAATGTTAGGTTTCATGACATGCATAGGAAATGAAAATTTGAATTTCTTTCTTAACAGGAAGACGAGTGTAAGTTAACGTTTGCGAAGCTCTTGTTCATTCCTGCTTGTGACATAAATCTCTGTGCAGGTTTTTCAGGAGCAGGTCTGGTTTTGTTAGGGCCAGAAGGATTTGTGGGGAAAAAATCTAGTTTTAAGTACTTTCTTTTTGATAGTCTAAACTCTTAATGCGCTGCAACGTTAAATATATGAGAGAAGGCTTTTTAATCTAACTAAATGCAACGTGGCTTTTTCTAACATAATTCAAATCTTTAATCAAGAATTAAACTCTGGACATCCCGTGATCGAGTTAATTCAATCGTGCTCAAACTGTGGGGATTCACAAGTTGCGTCGTATTGAATGCTGCTATAATTTTCAGACCCTGCATTCGCGAGTCTGGCCGCAATCTGATGTTTCGTAAATTTAGATAAAGTTTATAATAAATTTAGAAACATATTACAAAGATAGTATTCTTTCATTTGCTGGACATCAGCATCAGGAACGCATATGTTTTGTATAACAAATGGAGGTGAAAAAAGATTTATGTTATACCTCTCGGCTTGTGTAATGCTCTAGCAACATTCGAACATTTCTCGGAGGACTATCTTCCTTCGAAGAGCATCTTAACATTATCAGACATATACTAAAAAAGCTCAAGTAAGCTCACCTGAAGTCAATTCCTAGTGCTATCTGTGTCAGCGTGAAGTCACCTATATCGGGCACATCATTTCGACGAAAGGTGTATAAACAGACCCGGATAAGATAACGGCTGTAAAAGACTGGGACTAGCCGAAGGATGATGACCAGCTACGGAATTTCTTGGGCTTATGCGAGTACTACCGGATATTCGTGAAAGATTCCTCAACAATCGCCAGACCCCTCTATAAGTTGACCGAGGTCAAACAGAAATTCATCTGGGCGAATGACTGTAACAATGCCTTTAATAAGCTTAAGAACGCACTAACATCTGCTCTAGTCCTGGCATATCCTGAAATGGGAAATAATTTATAATGGATACAGATGCAAGTCATGTATCGGAGCTGCGTTGTCCCAAGAAATAGTTGGCCACGAGCGCGTCATTGTCTATTTCAGTAAGTGCCTATCCAGACCAGAAAGAAATTATTGTGCGACCAGGAAAAAAGGAACTGCTTGCTATAGTAAAAGCCGTGGAGCACTTCCATCCCTACCTCTACGGTCGAAGGATCCTGCTTCAAACAAATCATTCCTCCTTAAACTGGCTACTGAATTTTAAAAATCCAGAAGATCAAAAATCCAGGTGGATACAAAGACTACAAGGATATGGCAAAATTCGCCACAGAAAAGAATCATAACACGGAAATGCAGACGCCCTTTCAAGAAAACCCTGTCCTGAGAGCTGCAAATACTGTTCTAGAATCGAAAAGAAATTTAGCATTAGATCCTGTAGTCTGTCAAGTTACGACCCCATCAACACCAGAATCAGAACCGTGGAGGGATGAGAGCGTGCGGAAAGATCAGTTGGCTGATCCTGAGATAAAACAAATTATAGAATTTAAAGAGTCATTTGACGGAAAAGCAGGCAAGACATCGCTCTTTTATATCCTCAAATATCCCCAATCGCTCTTTTATATCCAACAAAGCGTTACTGGGCTCTTTGGGATTCTCTCCATCTGACAAATGCCGTTTTATATCAGAAATCTTTTATCTGAACGCTTATTATCCAAAGCGTCAAGTATCCGAAACAAAGTCCTGATACGTTTTCGAACAGGGCAATGCTCAATATTTGTTTCCTGTGACGGGAACACCCAAGGTGAGGGATATTTGAGGAATTTCAGTTGTGTGATTCGGTAAATATCTGCGCAGAATATTAGGTCAGTTTGTTTCCATGTAAGGGGGTGCATACGTGCTCTTTTGTTGAGTTTTGTTGATTTAGAAACCTAGATGGCATGCGATGTAGAAGACTGTGGATTTCAAATGCTAAACAATGACGAGATAGTGACTTCCGTGCAAGAAGAATCCGACCCTGTCGACGATGAAACGGATGAAGACGAGGACAACAACAACAAAAGTAATAAGGGTCCATCAAATACTGATGCGCTTTCTGCGTTAGAGACAGCTGTGGAGTGGTACGAACAACAATCAGAGTGTTGTCCTACTCAACTACTGCCGCTGAAGAGAATCAGAGACCTTGCAGTGAAAAAAAGGAAGGTGGAAAAGGGTACAGCGAAAACTATTTTCCACAAGCAAGGTAAAATTGCGACATTTTGCACCTATTTGGCCTTCAAGCATGTTTCCCGCATATGATGATTTTCAATATTTGTAAAGTGTTCAATATGCATGGATCGCCTTCGGTTATCCGAACGGTCCCAATGGATTCGGATAAACGACGTTCTACTGTATAAACAGGAGCTTGGCCGTTGGCGGGCTCAAATGCAGCCCGAAGAGCGAATAATCGCTGCGTATTTGGATTTTTTTGTGACTCTTCTCTGTAGAAGGTCCCTCTTTGAGACTGATTGCTCCAACCCCCTCTCATTAAGGCGCGCCACTTGACCGAGGTTCAGTCCTCGTATTGCTTCAAAGTGCGACTTAAATAAACTAAAGCGTTAAAAAATATCATTACTTCAGAAATATAACTGATTAATTATTGTGGGGATTATAGTCAGGTGGGCTGCGATATCGCCTGCCAGCTGGACGATCTGGCTTCAGATAATTTTTTTAAAAAAAGATTGTCTTAAGAGTTATAAGAATTTTTATATAAATGAAATTAATAACCTTGAAATATTGCAAATGAAAATTGACAAGAATAATTTCTTTTCTAAAATTGTGTTACATTTATGTATAACTGTTAAAAAAAATTAAAATTTTTTTTTTTTGATGGAGAAGCATATATTCAAACTTTAATTGCTATTATAACAGAATTTCTGGGAGAATTTTCTTTCTGAATTAATTTTACAAATATATTTAACAATTTTTTTGACATATCCAAATCAGAATGATATAAATATCGTACATGCAAATACAATTTATATATAAGCTGCACTTTTTGAAAGTTTTTTCCTCGGACGCTTTCCGCTTCGCTTTACCATTTGTCCAAATGAACACCCTTCAAGTATATAAGAGTTTCATCCAAAACCGACTATCAGTAGGTGTCATACGGGGCCGTTTTTAACCTCCCCGGTGCCCTAGGCAATTTGTTCCGCCCCTCCGCACACTATTTCCGGAGCATCCCCCTCCTTCATTTCTTACCTTGCCTCTTTTGTTTCTGGACGAATTTTCCGTTTCCTTGCTTTTGTTCTCTTGAGAGTCTTTTCATTATCCACCCCATATGTACCCACCGTGTCAAAGACTGGCAACCGACAGCCGTAAAGAAAGGATAATGGCATTGTCTGGCCACTCTTCTTCATTTTCTATTTTCCGGCATCCTGGAACAACCACTCTTTTGTAAATTAGTACAGTAGGCATTTGCAATTACAGTATAGAGCAGGGGTACTCAACCCGTTTTTCCGCCGGGCCACATACATATGACAAATATTTCACGCGGGCCGCAACCTAAGCATTAATAGGAGGGGGGAAGGGATGATATACTACAAGATCAAGGGAATTTAAAATGTAGAAAATCGATCAAAATTTTGGATTTTATTTTTAAATATCAAATTCAACTCCCAGAAAATAGGTTTTCTGCATTTTTTATTCAGTTATGTGGTAATAGCGATTTCTTTTCATCAATGTCCTTGTTTGTATTCTACTGTCGTAAAAACAAAGCTGCCATCTACTTTGAAAATTCAATTTTTTGTTTTACAAAGCCTCAGTCATTTTTATTTCATTTATCAAGAGAAGAATGGTAGCAAAGAGTTTTTATGAATTCCAGACTGAAATCAGTATTATTTGCTTACAAATAGTTCAGACTTGCTTTTGTGCATTTTTGTTTCAAATTTGTTTAAATACATTGCGATTTTACTAAAAGAAATATCTTAACAAATAACTGAATTTATCAAAGAGTACATCAGAAGCATTTAAGAAACACTCTGACAATTTCTGTATCAATTCGTATGTTTATCAATTTATGTATGCGACAAATTTTATAGGATGCTTTTGTTACCACCGACAAAATATGTTGTTGCTGGTGCAAAGATTTTTTTTCAAGAAAGTCAGTTTATCTCGTCTTGAAATGGATCTTCAAGAAAAAGGACCATTGAAAAACGTGTGCAGAGTGACGAGCAAAATTACATTTTTTTGAATATAACACAAACAAGTTGTTTGTTTTTCTCTACGAAATAGTCAACACCCAAATCGTCTTGAAACAATATCTATTCTTTAGATATTTCTCGCTCGGAAGATATGAGGGTTAATTAACATCATCCATAAAAGAATCGCTGCTCCACTCATTTGTTACCACTAAGCGTTACAGTTACGGAAGGAAAAAAAAACAGTATTCTCTCAATTTGTACTACCTCAACATCGATCATAATTGATTGCTTGATTGATAGATTTTCTTACTAAATTTTTAATGCATTGTTCTTAAATAATTGAATTTGTCAGTGCAACGGGCCAAGACCAGGCCACTCAGAAAGTCCGGTGGGCCGCAGGGTAAATATCGCTGATACAGAGTATACGTTATTGTATTAACTGTTTTCAAATTGTTAATTATCATCTTTTTATCAGTTTATTATCTTTAACTTTTCGACATTTTTATTATTCAAGTCACTGTCATTGTACTTCAAAGGGTTTCTTCGAGCTTTGGTCATTACAAAATTCTTAATGACGTCATTGTAATCATTCTGATGGCGTACCAACATCAAATTGTTCTACTTTTTTATTTCCCAGAGTAGATCTTATTTTAGTCTTTATTCACTTTGAGGCAGATAAGCTTCTCTGTGCTGTGCAATTAGTCGCGTAAATTTTCTGTCCGTCTTCTAAATTTGGGAAGGTACTTTCCAACTTGTTCTCCTTGAGATTCGTCTTGATATTTGTTCCACCTTCATATCCATTTTGAAACGCATTGACACTGTTGCACAAACTGTTCTTCATCGATGTTTTTCTCCTTTTCACGAAGATTTCTGAATATCTAGAATCTTGTGTTGAGAGCTTAGTAGTGGTCGCTGCAATTTTAATTTGTTCTTTTTTGGCTATTCATTTTTTTTGCGCCCTAGGCACATGCTTAGCGTGGCTAAGCCTAAAAGCGGCCTTAGCGGCTGTATTAGTATCATTTATTCTAATATCAAAGAGTAAAAAAAGTATTTTGATTACTATTCAACCTTTTCTCGCCCATCTCTTATACTTTAATGCAAAACGGAGTTTTTTCATTTTACTTGTCTGGGAGAGAAAAAAAAAATTCTAAATTTCTTAAGATACAAAATAATTATGAGAAATGGATGTAACCACGCACATCATTAATTAATACTCAGTTATTTTTCACACCCCTTCTTTAACATTAGATGACAACATCTCTACTCTATTATTCATGTGATCTGTTTAGTATGATTCGAGAATAAAAACATAATATTTTTTGCTTATTCTTAAATGCACTTATATTTATTGTTTATTATACCTCTTCAACTGTGTGGATAACGGATTGAGACGTACATTTCAGAGAACTGCTTTTATCTTTCGACCACAACTTTCTAGACCGAATGAAGCTGATAGTACTTACGAAATTCCAAGCCTTCGCAAGCACATTTTGATTAATGTCTCCCTTTGTTCTACTGTTTGTATTTCTTAATCTCATGTTCCAAACAAGGACCGGTTTTTTTCTGTCGCATTAAAATTAATTGGCTCCACCGTGATTGTTTCACGTGGTTTAATTAACAAGCCCCCGTTCCAAGGATGACAATTCAAAAAAGAAAGGCCAATTTTACTCCTCAGGGTATTCCAAATAGCTACTTCTATGAACTGTAACTAAATACACGCGAATAGTGCTTACTCTAGAAAAGGGTTAAGATAATTTCGTAACTTTTTGATTATTTCTAGGATAAAAGCGATTTGATTTTCCATCCTTCGTAAGCCGAAATTCGGGACAGAGAATTTACTGTTATAAAAATATAGAATGAAAGTGAGCGAAAAGCTCCTTTAAAACAAGGAGAAAGGACGACGAAGAAGTGCTGTTAACGAGTACGAGAAAGGGCTCACAAGGTAGTTGAATTTTTTTAGCAGGAAAAAATATTTTTCGACGTGCATGCATTAAATCAAAGATCTGTAATAAGTTTCATGAAAAATAGCGCTCCTCCATACTATGCTAATCCAGTAAAACTATTCCTAATGACCAGAGCCAATTTAAACTCATTTTGGGCCCTGGGTGCAGAAGATCTACGGGGTTCCTTGGAACTGGCGGATCGAAAGTTAAAACCAGAAAATCTGGTCATGTCCAGCTATCCGGGCCCCTGGACGTTCGACCCAAGCGCCCAATGGAAAAATCGACAAAGCTAATGACTACTATCGGGGAGGACAAAGTAATTGGTCAAGCTTGCAAGATTATATCTGGTTGTGGGGCTAGGCTGTTTGAAATCACTTGTGTACCATTTAACCCCATCAGAATTTGCCAAAGATTCTATCGGTCCGGAGGTTTCTGCAATTTATTCCGTTCATTTCCGCATTCAGCTGTCGCGGACGTTGGGGGCCGCCTTAATTGAGTTCCAGAGGCCATGGTAAGCAATTGTTATTTCAAGAGCAATAGAAGGGAGCGTCCTGCACATTGTGTTACGGATTGCCAACATGTTCTACTGGTAATATTTTTTCCCCGCGTAAAATACCAGACTTTTTGATGAGCTCTTTCTTGCAAAACACACTTCTTTAGCATTTTTTCTTCCTTTTTTTAAAGTTCGAACAAACTTTTGACTCATTCCGTATATAGAGAGTGATTGAATTTTCTTGTACCTTTATATATATACTAGCTGTTACTCATCCGCTTTACTGGGTGTTCCATCATATTAAAAGGTATATGCTGTGTATTTCTATATACATAAAGGAGAAAAGCGGCTCACTCACTCATTCATCACGATATCTTCGGAACTATTCAACCTACAGACTGGAAATTTGGTAGACATGTTTCTTTCGTGGATCCACTAAGAACGGATTTTGCGAAATTTTGCTAGGACTTATATTTATATATATAGTTGTGGCCAAAACTGTGGACACTTTTGGGAATTCTTACATTTTTTCAATGTATATGCTTATAGAAATTGTTACGTTTCACAAAATGCTAAGTGTTTTATATCATTATAAAGAGAATTTAATACTAAATTCAATACAAAAACCAGAGTTCAAATATTTGCAAAGCAAAAAAAAAATATGCAGCTATAACTATCGATATACTTTAGATACTGATGATAGCAGTGAGTTATGAGTACTTTTTATTTTTATTAGGGCTTCCTATCGATGTTTCATTGAGCTGGAAATAGTTTTAAGCTCTTCCTTCGTTTTTAAAGGATGACAGGAAACAACTGTAGCCTCAATTAATTCCTTTTTATTCCATGGATGCCTCAAGTTTTCAATAGGATTGAGGTCAGGACTGTTTCCTGGGCAGAACAACAATGATATTTAGTCAAGAAGCAAAGATATCAAATAAAAGAGTACACTGGATACCCAGAAAGAGATAAATGACGATAAAGTGGTCTTTCCTATGTTAAAGCTGCAAGACAAGTGGGTGGTTCAGTGACAACATCTAGAGACTGAAAGTTTTATTTAAGATGTCAGAAGACAAATTTAATAAAAAAACAAAGCAGGAAAAGGCCGAAAAAGATGCACCCCATCTGTTGAAGACAGAAGAACAAAAATACAATGTCACCACCATAAAAGTGTCATCAACTGCCTCAAAAGTGATTTGAATGATGCTGGTGTTTCCGTCAGTTCAAAAACTATCAGAACATTAGCAGACGTTCGATAAAAAGGTAGAATTCCACGAAAAAAGCCATATCTCATTTTACAGCAGCGTTAAAAAAGATTACGGTAGTCAAAGGAGCACATTAATTGGACAAATTATTAGTGTTCACTAGTTTTATGGAGGGATGAAACTAAGATATCGTTATTCGGTTGCAATGGCCAAAAATATGTAAGGAGTAGAATAGGAGAAATGCTACATCCTGGCTGTATCCAGGAAACTGTGAAGTACCTACATAGTTTTACGATTTGGTCATGCATATCAGCAGATGGTATCGGTCACCTTCATATCATCGATGGGATACTGAATGCCAGATAATACATTGACACCATTCTAGAACCAAAATTTTACCTGTCATCAGAGACCTATTTAGCAATAATGCAATATTTTGTTATTTGCCTCAAAGTAAAGTAATCGAAAGACTGGTATCGTTCTAAGATGATTGAATTGTTGTCCTGATCAGAAAACAGTCCTGAGACCTCAATCAAATCGAAAACTTGTGGCACCGTTTAAAAACTCCCATTCAAATGAGGTATCCATAAAATAAAAAGGCACTATATGAGGATATAATTGTTTCCTAACGAAGGAAGAGTTTAAAACTATTTTCAGCTCAACGAAACATCGATAGGAACCTGAAATAAATGATAAAGGGTACCTCACTAAATACAGATAACCAACTGCTATCATCAGTATCTAATGTATATCGATAGTTATTGCAGCATAACTTTTTTTGCGTAGCAAATATTTGAATTTTGTTTGTTTTTTACTGAATTCAGTATTAAATTTTTTAAAATGATATAAAAGTCTTCATATTTAGTGCAACGTAATATTTTCTATAAGCATACAAACTTAAAAAAAAATACAACAATTTTCAAAAATGTCTACAATTTTGGCCACCACTATATATATATATATGTGGGGGGGGAGGGTGTTTTCCGAGTCAACACCAAGGCATTTTATTTGAACTGACTTTTTCAACGAACGCAATTTTTTATCTGCTTCTAAGAGAGAAAAACGGACGCGTGTTAAGTATTAGAGTCGGCGGCCACTCAAAAGCCAGATGTCTATGAAGTACACTTTTTATTGAAGAGGTATATTTGAAAGTTAAGCATGACATACGAGGTAATAAAAATTAATGGTCGGAGCGGAAAAGTTCTGTTTAGGGCTATGTGTTCTTCATTCCCGAACTGGATAGTAAATTTAATACTTGAAGATGTAACGGGAATATAAAAGTTAAAAGAAGTTTAGGGATTTAAAAATAGGGATTTAATTATATATGTAATTAAAATTATATATACAATTTAGGCAATTATATATACAATTTTAGACAAAATTGAACTTTCTTTATCAAGATACTTCCCCACAAGAGTGATACATTCAGCCCAGCGCTCTTCTAATTTTTTAATTTCTTTTTCGAAGAACGATCTGTCTTTGCTCTCAAAATAGGTTTTAACTTCGGCAATTACTTCATTTGAGCCAAGCCTTTTCCCCTTTAGAATTCCTTTAAAGTCAATAAACAGCCAGTTGTCACTGGGGGTCAAATCTGGACTCTGCGGTGAGTGGGAAAGTAATTCGAACTCAAATCCTTCAATTTGACCAACGTTTTCATGGTCTTGTGGCAAAGAAAATTGTCTTGATGAAACAACACTCTTTTCTTTTGCATTTGAGGACGTTTTTCTCTCTTTTTTTTAAAATTTAGTTGATCCAATAACGCCATGTAATATTCACTACTAATTATTTTGCCTTTCTCAAGGTAGTCAATAAATACGGACGATATAATTTTGCCAGCTGACGCTTGAGTTTCTAGTCACTTTGGACCTTTTTTACCGGCTGCTGTCCCCTCAGCTGACGATCCTTTAAATTCAGGCATTTAGTAATGGATCAATCTTTCATCCTATGTAAAAATTTCTGTTTATTTCGCTAAAAGACTCTAAACGCCCTAAATCTTCGATGCATTGTTCTTTTTGATCGACTGTGAACAAACGTGGCACCTACTTTGAACACACTTTTCTCATTGACAAATGATGATGCAAAATAGTGAATACTTTGCCTTCTGATGCCTTTAAATCCTCTGCTATCTCACGCAACTTCAATTTACGATCGGCTAAAACGATTTTATGGACTTTTTTGATGTTTTCTGGAACTGCAGAATTTGGGCAATTTGATCATCCAGCGCCATTTGTAGTGGCGTAACGGAAAATAATTTCCACCTCCTCGAAAGGTCAGGTCCTGGACCCCAAGCCGGTAGAAAAAGTCTTGAGTTCACCTACTACTGCTTGCATAAACAACAACAAAAAATAGTTCAACAACCGGAATTTGAAAAATTTTAAAGAATTATATATTTTATTTACTTCATTCCAAGTACTGAGAATAACAAAAGTAAACTCGATTTGCTTTCATAGTTTTTAAAATATATGCAGGTTTAATTAGACTTTTAAAATATAGACTACTACCAACAAAAATCAAGTAGAAAAAGTCTGCGTTGACTGTTTAGTAGTAACTATAAAAATGATTTAAAAAGGATTATGAGTTATTTAATAGCTGTTTGGATAACCTTGTCTTTTGAAGTCGTTTTGGCATTGAATTAACAAGTCTAGTGGTTTCTTCAAAGCTTATCTTCTCTCATTCGTCCATAAGAACACTCTTCAGCATCTCCTTGCTAGATAAATTGTGTTGACGAATCCTACGCTCCAAAAAGTCCGTTTCATAGGATTCAAACCAAGTGACTGCGGGGGCCTGTGTAGTTGATTTGGACATTATACAGGAGCCAAAGCTTCACAATCTCAGTGGTATGTTTAGGATCGTTGCCGTGTTGGAAACGAAACGACAACCCTAGGCTGAGTTTGGTGGCATTTTCCTTTAAATTGTTTTTTAGGACATCGAGATAATCATATTTGTTCATAATTGATTCGATATACTCCAAATTTCCAATACCAGTGCTCGCCATGCACCCCACACCACCACCACCGTGCTGTGCCGTTGGTACTAAATGCTCTTTTTGAAGCGCTGTGCAAAGTTTTCTCCATACCAGTTTGCGAACTTTTATGCTAAAGATGCAAAATGTGCTCTCTTTAGAGAATATCACAGTCCTTCAGAACTCCGGTGGCTTATGAATATGTTTTTTTTTGCAACTTTTATCCGTTTCAGCCGGTTGGTCATAGAAATATGACTTTCTGCAAGCCAGTCGACTATGGTATCCAGCCTTTTTCAAGATCTTTCTTGCAGTATCCGCACAAATGTTTTTGTCAAACTTCTCGTGAATGTCTGTTCTTATTTGAGTTACAGTTAAAAGCGAATTTTTTTTCACCAAGGATATCATACTTGGTTTTTCTCTGATTGCGAGTTTAGAGGGACGACCTGAACGAGGTTTGGATGTGTAAACTCTTGTAGATTTAAAGATGTTAATAACACGCGGTGTATATGAATACTGCCGTTCAACGGATTTGGCAACATCCCGATGACTTTTTCCATCTTTCTATATTTTCACAATGATTTTACGCTCAATGATACTAATTTCCTTCTTTTTATTTTTCATGTCCTGGAATTGCTTCGTATCTCACAAAAAAATTTAAATTATTGCGCCATAACTTTCTTAAGCTATTTTACTTGTAACTGAATGCAAAAACTCTGTTAACCTATAACGCCTGTTGATAAAAATTTCAAGAATCAAGAATACTCAAATATTGAACGCGCACTTTTTCTGCCTACGATTTGTGTACTTTTCTACAAAACTCCCGTTATCTTATGTAATTTTAATTCAAAATTAATGAATTCTTGCAAGTTTAATAATAGTAAGCAAATTCATGAAATATTATTAGAAAAAAATAATACTTCTATTAAATTTTACCTTTTCTGTATGATTTCTTATGGGTGAACGCAACTTTTTCTAGCAAGTATGTATATACAGGGTGTCCAGCCTTAATGTGACCCAATAGCTAATTCCCGAACCTTTCGTTTCAGATATGCACTTCCAATTTGAAAAAATGTTTTGAAAAAGGTAAAGAATGTTTTTAAATGCTTTTCGAAACAAAAGAACCCATTCACAAAAAAATTACAAAAATTAAATTTTTATACAGTCCTCAGGTCCTATAACTTGTATTTAGGAAAAGATGCAGTACACAAAAACAAAGTAAACAGAAAAAGTTTCATTTTATTACGATAAAAACTGACCGAGTTATGACTACATAAAGTTAAAGCATCTGCGTTGCTCAAAAAATGGGGTCATATATAAATTGAGTCTAGAGAACAGTAAATCACTCTTTACAGAAAGAGCAAAAGAAAAACATCACAGTACTATTAAAACATCGTTGTAAACATCATAGATTGACTATTTGTATTGCTGTATGGTAAACAATTGAGTAAATCGGATTTACTCATGGATTCACGTTCGAACATTTTGCTTTTTACGAAACTCCAGAGAAAGAAATCAAGAGGACTTAAGTCAGGTTCCCCTTCTGTTGACCTCCATAGCCGATTATTCCAGAGTCAAATGTCAGCCCCAAAAATGTACGTGGTTGAGCAGATTTGTGTGCGGGTGCACCATCATGCTGGTACGACATGAGTGACAAATCCTGTAAGGAAACTTCATCTTCTAAGAAATTGGCTAATGGTCCAGATAAAATTTCCGTGTATGATTTTGATTTTAAAGGTCCATCGAAATACAATGATCCAATTAAAGTGCTCTTCCATATTCCGCAAACACACATTCACCGACCAATGCACTTGGTGGCGATTCGGTCGCATTAGATGTGAGTTTTCAATGGACCAATAAAGCGTATTCTGTGTATTAATAGTGCCTTGCCTCGAGAACTGGCTTTCATCCGACCACAAAACTTCATAAAAAAAATCTGGATTTTCATCCAGTGTGTTTAACACTAAATTATAAAAATCAAAACGACTCTCCTGGTCTCCGGACGTTAGTTCTTGCACCAGGACCGGACTATAAGGATATGCACCGTACGTATGTAATATGTTCCACGCCGTCGATTTTGAGTAGGAACAAGCCTTGTTAATATCCAGGACACTACTTTCAGAATGAGCCAGAGCATATCCTAAAACATCCTCAGCGGGTATCCGCAAGCTTGAAGGTGTGGCACGAGACAAGGGAATACGTCTATGACAACTCCCAGTTTTATACAAGCGTAGAACAGCACGGTCAACTGTATAATAAGATGAATGTCTTCGACTGAGAAATTTAATGACATAAAGTCTTGCCGCCTCTCTCTTATTTCGATTACACTGCCCATACACCAGTACCATTTGGCAGTATTTTTCATTTGTGTATATTTCGTTCTCCAGCACTAGAATTCGTAATAATAGAATACGACTGTATGCAATTGCAAGCAACTACATTACAGATTTTTAAAGTTCGCCATGATCAGTACCGCAGCAAATGAGTCTATTTTTTGGAACTGCTTTTGAAATGTTTTCTTTGTCCAAAATATATTATTTTGTCTATGTTTTAGACATACACAGAAAATTTTTATTTCTTAAGTACTCAATTTTTGTAATATTAACGTAATGTATGTACTTTTAAATTTAAAAGTGATTTACATAAGAGTGACGTGCAAGAGCGAAAGTTTCCTGGCAAAAGTTCCAATTAATTTCACTTTGGAGACGGCCCCTTACTAGCTTCTTGAAAATGGCCCAGAAAATAGATGAAATGTCTGTTTTTCAAAGTTCCATAAATCGGCCAGTTTTTATCCTAATAAAATGAAACTTTTTGTGTTAACTTTGTTTCTGTGTACTTCATCTTTTACTAAATATATGTGATAGGACATGGAGACCGTATAAAAATTTAATTTTTGTAATTTTTTTGTAAATGGGTTTTTGGTTCGAAAAGCATGTAAAAACATTCTTTGAATTTTTATAAACATTTTTTCAACTTGGAAGTGCAAATCTAAACCGAACGGTTCGGGAATTAGCTATTGGGTCACATTAAAGCTGGACACCCTGTATATACACAAATGATTGCCAAACTACACTGCTGGCCACCGTAAATGCAACACCCTGAAGGAAGCACACAAATAACATGAAATTTACAACATGCATTAGTGGAGGCGAGATATGCAAATGATTAAGAGTTTCAGCACAGACACACATCACGCACGCCTTTGGCGCCACCTCAAAGCGCTATTTTAGGCTTGGAGATTTCGACGATTTAAAGCTCGGCAATTGTGTTTTTCTTGTTGTTTTTTCAAAAAACGATCACTTATGTCTCGTAGAAAACAGCGATCAGTTTTTGATCAAGTATCCGAGTTCGACAGAGGAAGGATAGTGGCCTACCGAGATAGTGGATTATTTTTCAGGGAAATCGGTAGTCGTGTTGGACGAAACCAAACAACTGTAATGCGGATATGTGATCGTTGGATGCAGGAGGATACGAGGGACCGACGTGGTCGATCGCATCCACCTCAGTGCACCACTTCACGTGAGGACAGGCAAATTGTGCGCATGGCACTGACGGATCGCTCAGTCACATCACGAACCATAGCACAGCACATTGAGTCTGTAACGCATCATTCAGTGTCTGCGCGTACCATTCGACGCCGTTTTGAGCAGAGTGGTCTGTCCGCAAGACGTCCATTGCTTGGTCTACCCTTGACGCAGAACCACAGACGTCTCCACTGCCAATGGTGCGATCAAAGAAGGATGTGGGCGACAGAATTGAATGAAGTTGTCTTTACTGACGAGTCACGCATCTGTCTGCAACAACACGATGGTCGGATTCGAGTCACCGTGGAGAAAGGATGCTGAACTGCTGCGTTGTGCACCGTCACACTGGTCCTGCACCGGGTATTATGGTATGGGACGGTATTGGATATCACTCTCGCACTCCTCTAGTACGCATTGCCGGTAATTTAAACAGCCAGCGCTACATCTCCGAGATGTTGGAGCCAGTTGTCCTTCCTTACCTTCAAGGCTTGGCCACAGCCATATTTCAACAGGATAATGCGCGACCACACGTGGCACGCATTGTCCAAAGTTTCTTCGTCAATCACCAGATTGAATTGCTTCCCTGGCCGGCTCTCTCTCCGGATCTTTCGCCAATAGAAAACATGTGGTCCATGATTGCTCAACGATTGACCCAGATTACACCCTCAGCTGCCACACCAGATCAACTTTGGCAACGTGTGGAAGCTACTTGGTCTGCTGTACCCCCAAGAACACATCCAAATTCTCTTTGAATCAATGCCGAGGCGTGTGGTAGAGGTAATCTCCTATAATGGCGGCTACTCTGGCTACTGATTCTGGCAGGAACGACACTTCTCTGAAGTCTATAAATTTAATCATTTGATACTTGGTCAACATGTTATCTACAAAATAAATTTTGTTGTGCTATGTCTTGTCTTTCTTGGTGTTGCATTTACGGTGGCCACCAGTGTATAACAATAATATACCTTTACACATCACGTAAAAATATTTAATATTAAACTTATAATTAAATTCAAAATCAACGAGTTTGAGTAAACGAAGTAAATAATGTATAACATTAGAGAGTATTTATAATATTTATTAAAATGGGAAATCTAACTGTGACGGATCTATTCGAGACATTTTTCTTACTAATTCTCTTGGGGAAACTTTGGGGCTAGCATTCACATTAATTCACAGCCTTTCAAGAAGAAACCGTCATATTTAAATTAGTTTGACTATATAAAGTCTATATATAAGTTTTGTAGATGTAAAATAGAAGGAGCCGGGGAGCTGTTACGTAAGTGTGAATATTGGAATATTTCATTCACAAACATAGCTTGAGTTAAGGAAGTAATTGCTAAAAGATTAAATTATTAGATTGAAGATTGAAGATTCATGATATTAGAATTAGTTATTGGTTTATTAGCACTTGTTCTCCTTATCTAGTTCACGTAGTCGGGTTTACTTAGAGTTGGGTATTGAGATTAGATAACGCTTTATATATATATCACTCCTAGGTTTCCTTTTGTAGTTTCACTTGTAATTGTAATTGTTTAAGTGTGTGTGAAGTTGAATAAAACTAATTGTTATTATGAAAGTTGTTGGTGATGCTTTGCTCCCCCCCACACCTTTAGTCATGCTAGACAGGGAGCGAGGGGTGCCGATTAGACCAGCACCCTCCCCCCCCCCATAACGACAGATAATCTGGTATCTAAAATAAGAACAAATGCTAAGAAAGACACGAACTCTGTAAAATAATTTTCTATTTCAAGTTCCTACAAAAGAAAAAAGGCATTACTTACCATATTCTTCGTTTCTGAATCCCGGGATCAGCTTGACTTAAAGTTCAATTATATACTAGCTTAAATACTGCAACTTTTAACAAGGAGTTGTAACTTTGTAAAATGCAAAAATGATTTCATGAAAAAAGAAATAGAAAACTGATACATTCCATTAAACTTTCTTTTCATTATACTTCATTTGATTGAATACTCACAAATCTAGACGAAATAATTATTTAAAATGTTATCTATGCTTTTCCAAGTATCGTAATACAATTTTACTTGAAAAAAGCATAACAGATGTACGTTATTTACGACTTCGCTAAATGAAAATGAAATACATGGGGGGGGGGGACTAAAGACACCAATAACTTACTCTGCTGCTTCTTAAAAAGTAAATCGTTTTTTTTTTTTTTGTCTCCGTACAGCTAATGTTTAGTACACTGAAATAATAGCACAGTGATGAAATTTTTTCTAGCATTTTATCAGATTCTCCGTCTGACCTTTGTTTTATCTGTTAGTAATTTAAATTTAAAAAGAAAACCCACTAAAGAAAAGTATCTCTCGTCGCAGGGATTACAATAAATAAAAAAATGTTTTTTGATTTGGTTATTGGATTAAAAATATCTAATGAGCGTATTAAAGTTGTGAATCTGAATGACGTTAGATTGCCATTCGAAAATCGCTTAAAAACTCGATTTTAAAAAAAAGGGGAAAGTGAATTTTGAGAAAATCTACTTTAATGGTGTCAGTCAGGCTTTGGGCTCCCTAGAAGTCTTGCCACCCGCAGTGCGGGGGTTGCGGGATTGTACATTGCGCCATTGGTCATTTGTGTCTGTGCGACCACGTTTTAAGATTGCATACCACCTTTTAACCATTGTTTGCGATGGAACAGAGTCCGAATAACACTTACCAAGCCATCGTTTTGCTTGAACAGTGTTTTTTCTCATCAAAAAGCACTGTTTAATTAACACTCAAATTTTTTTTCATCACTGGTTTCTGAACAAACAAAAGTTGCTTCACTAAAACCACTGTAACTTTTGAACTAAACTAGATATTATCACGAAATTTTGACACGTGCCATTTGAAAATTAATATTACTCGGTTAAGCTTAGAAAAGTTAGAAGGTAGCGCCATCTACATGTTAGGTAGTGCCATCTATATATGTCTTATTGAGTAATGGTTATATATAAAGAAATAATACATGTTCTTACAAGATTATGAAATACCCAGCAAAGCGAGGAAGGGGGTAACGATAGTGTGTATATATATATATTGTTTTAAAAAACACATATATATATCTATATATATCACTACTGCAGTTAAAATGCTGCATAATATTTTACAAAACTTCACCAACAAGCAAATTAATAAAGCTATAATTAAACATTGTAAAGATATCATAGATTATTTTTAAAATAAAAAACTTATTTAGTCTATAGCTTTGATTTGGAATATTTGTTCAATTCCTTTGATATCAATGATATTATTAAGGTGATTTTAGAAATTCACAGTAATTATTATCTCCTAGTAATCTCTACAAATTTAAAACTCTCATAGATTTAATTTTAAGAGAAAATTTCAATAATTTTAATGATGCTATTAATTTTAATGATGCTATTAATTTTAATGAGACCAACTATTGTTAGCTATTGCTAGCAATTTATATTTATAAAATGATTAACCAGAAAATTAATGCTATTGTGGTAAAAGCATGGGGTACTTTGTACAAAATTTTTACACTAAGTCAGCATTTCGGAATAGAAGTAAGAAATTATAACCATTGATAGAGCACCCCACGCTTTTACCCCAATTACATTAATTTCTTCTTAATCATTTTATTCTTATATTAAGAATTATTTTTTTACTTTTTAGTTCGATTCAGTATAAAAGCGTGTTTTTTAGTTTTTATTTAAACTCTATAATTTATTTTAAAATTAACTATACAGTTACTCACAAGATGAAGCAACATGTTTTATAAAATTAAATAATACTCTATTTTATACTAGTATCACTGCATATGTTAGGAGGTCCTTTTAATTCCAATAAATTTTACATTTAAGGTTTTTAAATATATATTTATGAAGCCCGGTGGCTGAGTGACAGTGTTCCACAGAACAGGTCTGTGGTTCAAGTCCCGGGCTGGGCAAGGCCGACTCAGTGTTTCATCCCCGCAGTGGTTTGACAAAATAAGTACCGAGTTTGATTGGGAGCTAAATGCTGGGGGTTTCGCTTTCGAACGACATCTGCTCATGCACCTCAGCGCCCAGCGTCACATATACTGAGACAATAGGCCCTCATAGGCTGTTGCGCCAGCCACTGAGTTTAGTTTAAATATATATTTATAGACTTACTTTCATTTTATCTTAATTTACTAATTTTATTTTTATGTGAAACTGCTATTACTTCCTTTTGTATTGACATTAACTAGATGTTGTGTTTACGTGGTAAGTTTTTCTTCTTAAAATTTTTACAACAAAAATTTTAACTCTTTACTAGTAAGTAGCCTCTGAAATCTTCTCTGCCTTACAAGAGACACAGAGAGTGCAGCAACACGAGGACTAGTGGCGACGACACCTTCCCTTTCTTAACTGCATCAACGGGAGAGTGAAGGTAAACCCTCTACAGGGTGGCGCCACGAATTGAATTCCGGCCACGAGTCCCTGACCATTGAGGCCTTATCACACGTATTTCAACTGCGATTTCGACCAATTTTTACTCAATTGCCATAGCAAAGGCTTCTTTTTATTGAACTGAAAAAGTTGTTCGAAATTAAAATTGCTCCAAATTTCAGCCAATAGGGTTCTTCGTTTCCTACTCGAAAAAAAGATGGCAGCCACGTCTTCGTCAAGCGCGGTATCAGAAGTGTACGTATTAAAATGGAACGAAATGCTGGATAGCTCTTAGATTGACGAAGTTGAAAAATTTCCATACCTATAAAATCTAAAAACCCCCATTTCGCAAAAAGTTTTTTTTTTAAAACTAGCGCAGTTGCGAGTAATTCTTGAATGTGGAGATAGAGCGTGGCTGACTTCGGAGCATGTCGCTTTGTTTATGGCAACCCTTTACCCTCAGTTGCTTCAAAAAATTGGGCGAAATGTTCGAAAAATGCGTGTGTGATAAGGCCTTTAGGCTTCTGCGAGCACCTCTACTCTCAGGTGCAACGTACTAATTTCTGCTTTTCCATCCACCTATCCTTTCTCACATAAAATATGATTCAACTACTCGTATCGTATTACACTAAGAATTAATTTTACTCATGGTAAATTGATGTATAAGTTACGAAATTATTTTAAAAGGGGCTATTTTCCAATCTCCTAAGTTTTACACCCGACAGAAGACATCTTTAAAACATTCCGATCAAAAGTTCCTAAACTTGTTTACCTGATCACCCACATTTTGCAGAAATGATTTTGTCATTCCTCCCCCCCCCCTCCACCTAAAAAAGAGCTTTTACCATCCAACGCACTCCCTGAAAAATTATATTAATTAAACAATGTTCCATTCCTACATTTATTGAATACACACTGATTATGAACACTGACAGATTTTGTAGGATATTATCTCGCTTCCTCTATATGATGAGATTTATTATTATTATTATTTTTTTTTGTGCTTGTCTCGCAGTCCAAAATAAGAACCCAATTTTAGACAATGTACAGTGATGGATTAAGCGAGTGTCGGACCTGGCGGCCGCCAAGGGCCCCCAGCGCTGGTAGGGGCTCCGAGTTTGAGTGCAAAAGGCCAGCGACAAACCAACCACCCCATCTTGGAACAAGAAATGAAAAGAAAACAAAGATACAATGAAACCCCCGCTAGAAATTTATCGAGGTGTAAGAGAAATCCTAATGTAGAAACACTTTTGAAAACATATTTAACAATACCGATATCGAATGCATCAGGTGAATGATCTTTTTTTAGTTTTAAAACGTGATAAAAAATAATTTAAGAAGTACTATGAGAGGAAAGACAAATTGAACATCATGGCCATATTATATACAGAATAAAATGTTTCGGACAAAATAGATATGGTAAAAATAATTGATGAATTTGCCAAAGAGAAATCAATTTGTATAGCAAAACTGTAAGCTCTTAAATAAGGTTTTAAATTTTTTTATATACAATTAAGATTTTTCTATAGCCGATGAGTTTTATTATAGCAATACATTTTATTTTGAGAATTTAAAGTAAGCGACTCTTTTCACTAGTTTAGTTTTTCGACTCTTAAGCCCATGGGCCTCAAACTTTTTACCGCCAGGGGCCTCCAACTACCTTAATCCTCCTCTGACAATGCATAGAAACTGTTGTGATTCTATTCTAAGCCAGAGAATCGTGAGAAATGCATATTGTTCTACACTATGCGTCCAGTAAGTGGAGTGGATGTGCTACTGCCCGAAATATTTGCAATTGTCCTTCGAATAATTCCCCAGGGCCGCAGTAGCCTAGGGGTTTTTGTTATGAGTTCGAGTCCCAGTACTACTGAAGACCGGCCGTGTAGAGAACTGATTCACGTTAAAATTGTAGTAGCTTGAACACGTGGTGTGGTAGTTTGGAAAATATTGCCAGTTTAGGTGTCGTCCTCGTCACTTGAGCAAGGTTCAAAATGACGAGGTTCGTCGCCAATATTTCTATATAGTGCGATGCTCCCCGCGTCGGTCCACATTAATGTAAATGGAGGTGTCCGTATTGATTTCAACAGCAGCTCAGTGGCGTCCAACTGATCTCTGTTGTAGCTGCTGATTTTGCATTATTTGCCACAGAGATGACGCACTTTTGTGTTTCTTAGATTATAGCTCTTCCCGTAACTAATGGTTGCACGAAGCATCTTCTTCCGACATTTCAAACGAGTGGATTGAGAACTTCCGCATTTTCCCAATATACGTTGTCGGAAGTGCAGATGCCTTCGAAAAGCATTTTTGTGATCATTGATACTAATTATCCAGTGCCTGTTGATCCATTGGACGGTTGGGGCGGGCATCCAAGGGCCCGGATAAGCTGCACTTAAACAGATTTTCTGGCTATAAATTTCGATTCACTTGTGCCAAGAGGCCTTCTACCCCCAGGGCCGGAAATTAGCTTAAACTGGAACTGTAATTATCAGTTGCACCTTGCATTTTTTTCAATATAAAAGTTGTGCTATGTGTAGTACCGACTCGGGTGTTGTCCTCGTCGTCTGAGAAAGGCCCGTTTAAAAGTAGCTCTTTTCGGCAGCTCCCTAGTGGTTTTAGTGAAATAAAATTCGTCGTCATCACTATTAGTTGGGACGAAGGTTTGACACACTAATTACAAATCTTTATTTTCATGTGTGGCATAGATGGAACGTTTCCTCGTTCGCCTTTCGGACTGCTTTTTAAATAAACGATGTCCAGAAATAAGAAAACCCACAGCGGTTTCTGAGAACTTGTTGTTTGTTTAACCCTCAACCCTTCTCCCCCCCCCCAAGGTCGCCGAATATTCTTCCTGAAGGATACGTTGTGCCAACACATTTCTGAAAACTTTAATAGGAGGGTCTTGTAGCATGGAGGAGGAGGGCTCATTCCTCCCCCCATATTTTGCGTAATGCATTTTTCAGAATTGAGGAAACTTTTCTTTATGAGGGAACCCTGTGACGTCTCCCTTCTTGCAAGTAAAAAAAAATCATAACTGATAGAAGAGTGATCCGAAATAGCCAAGGAAAGAAAATCATTGAAACTGGGGGGGGGGGGGGAGGACCTATTACACAAATTATACAACTGCTCATCCTCAGTACTCAAACTGTATTTTTTGCTGTTGTGTAGTTGCTTCCATTTGTTCTTTTCTTCGCAAAATTTCCACTCATCGCTGAAGCTGCGTCGTCCAGCATTCATTAACAAAGTCCTCAGATGTAGCTCTTGCAGCTTCCCGGAAAATTGAGTACCGTAAAATCCGGCGCACCCGTAAATTTCAATCTTATTTTTTTTTTAAAGTGCGCGTGGTACGCCGGATATAAAAATGAAAGCTTTAAAAATAAAAAATAGGGATGAACATAGAAAAAAAATTAGACGTACATATATCGAAATAATGTTTATTTAAAAGAAATAACATTCCTTATGAACTTAAGGGTTGTACTTCTAAAAGTATTCAATTTTTTTTCTAAAGCTTAGAATATATATATAATCCCTCGAATAAAGGACTTGAAAACATAAGAGCTTTGAGCACGTACATTTCAGGCTTTTTTCGCACAAAAAAAAGAGGGTGTGCGTTATACGGCGAAATACCTAAAAGTTAAAATTTGCAGCTTAAAAGTATAGATGCGCGTTATACGCCGGATTTTATGGTACATAGTTCTGTTGATTGTTAATGTGATACAGCGCCTTTCTTCTCACGCAACAATTAATAGTCCAGGCAATTGTTGCGATATTTTTCGTCTAGAGACGACACTATATGAGATAAAGAACATGATAGTCAATACAGATAGTACAACACATGTAAAATCGAGGTTGGCATTGTTGCAATAAAACAGTATCACTAAAAACTTTTCTTATATAGAGAGAGATAAATAAAATCTTTAAAATTTTCCTTATCATATAAACAATATCTAACTTAATGATATAAAAATAAATTTGGATGAATCAAAATTCAAACTTCAGTCTCTGCTTTGTCGTAATAGACATAATTGATTTTCATGAAACCCGTTATAAAAATTCTGATTTTTGTTGTACACTTTTTGTCTGTGGTGAGTGAGTGTTCGCTTTACAAAGCTACACGAGGGCTATTGGCGACGGTCCTCGTCATTTTGAACCGGGTCAAGAGGCACCTGAGCTGGCACGCCTTTTCTCCTAACTTCCGCACCACACCAGCGGGAGGACGTTTGGGCCTCGGCAGAGTTAATGTGCACTGGCCCCCTCTACACGGAAAGTCTGCAGCAGCACCAGGCTCGAAGTCGCCTGCCACGACCTTGACTACTGCGGCCACTTATTTACGGTAATAAACTAGATCTGAACGTTTTTGAATTTCTTGTTTCAAATCCTTTCGCAATTTGTTTATCCACAAATATTTGATGGAAGTGAAAAATAAATATTTACGTTTTACTAGGGTTCACACAGAGAGCAATGTGCAATTTTGTAATGAAATCAGCTATCGACACTCTGGTTAAAAGATCTTAAAAATTGTATTGGTCAAAGAACTGACGTTCAACGCCAAAAAATTATAATCGAACATCACAAACTTATCGAAATTTTTAATTAGATTATTGCAGATTACACATGTAATTATTTAAAGAAGTCATTGGTTCCAAAAAACTTGCAGGCTTTTGTCATTGACATAACAAAACTTAATTGAATCCCTCAGCCCCAACTCTTTTTCTTTAGAAAATCTATCACAAGAGTATTAAGCACTTTCTTATACATTTAGGATTCTTTACGACTGCAATGATACGGAACGGAGGCATGTGGAATCTGTCGAGTCCTCCCGTTGTTGTTGTGTGGTAGTGAGGAGAAGGGTTGTTGTTTTATAGCGGGACGTTAAGTCGCATGTCCTGAAAATAAGGAGCATGTCGGATCAAGTGTACATGTTTTTTCGTACTGAGAGCACCACACACGGGAGTAAGCACATTGCGAAGGCCTTCTCCAGGATTCAAACCCAGGCACCGCAGTCACTGTGCCGGTGGCTGAATTTCATATTTCAATTTGTAAAATGTATTGCACATGTTTTTCTCTAGAATAAGTTATCTTGTCTTGCAGCATGGTGCGTAGATGATGTCTGGAGACCGAGACAGCGACTCCGGGGCCACCCCCGTAGAAGAAGAGGGGTCGCAGGTGGCGGAGTTCTTTAAGGACAGGTGCGTCTTCATCACCGGAGTCAGTGGATTCGTCGGAAAGGTTAGATTTTTTTAGTTAAATTTGTGTGGACGGTTGAGGACTTTCTTCCTCAAATTTGCAATTATCTTCAACAGTTGTTCTTAATAATAACATCACTTTGACTATAAATTCTTGTTTGTTGTAGCAAACTTTATTTATTCTTTTTTTTTCGAGGAGAATTTTCCTGCAAGGCTGAAACATATCATGATTTGTATTTTTATTTTAAATTCAAGGAGCCCAAGGATAAAAGGGCTTGCCAACCTTGAAATCGAAAGAAATTTTCAGAATTTCGATATCTATCTGTGCGGAAAAGATATACTATTGCAAGGACAAGGAAACCGCGACCACTGAGTGGCTCTTTTCATAAATGGTACTGGCTCTCATTCTTCTGCTTTTATACATTTTTAAGAAATAATTGTTCGCTTAAAAATTGTTTCCTTTCCTCTCTTTTTAACACGCTTTTATAAGTTTCACTTGCATGTAACGGAATCTTGGAACTCGATTTTCACCCACTTACAAAGGTAGGATTAATTCGAAATTTTGCACACTTGTCAAGGCCCGATGACAATACAATAATTTCATAATTTTAATCCATTGTCCTCATCAGGATCGTCAGGAATCACGATAATCAAATTTGGCGACAATTAAATATATCACTTCCAGATTTAGCAAGTTATTGCACTTACAATTTTCAGATTTGGCGACTAATCCGATATACCATTTTCAGATTTGGCGACTAATTTTATATAACATTTCCAGATTTGGCGACTAATTCCAGATTTAGCGACTAAAAGAAAAAGGTGTAACCCTACAGCGAGTGTTTTTAATTAATACCCTTGTGGTTTATCTATATATAATATATATAAATTAAATGTAAAAAAACTTTTTTAAGAACAAGCTTTTATTTAAACGCGCTAAAAAGAATAAAATAAGCTTTTCCTTTAAAACTTTTTTTACTATCAACTTATAACGTCATTACACAATTTATATGATATAAAAGCTTGTCGCAATATTTAAGTACTCATATTTACTTAGTTTGAATTTTTAAAAACCAAAATCATCAGGTCAAGTTATTTATTTTACTTGTTTATCTACACAGGTAAATCTCGCGACAAGCTTTTATATCATATAAATTGTGTAATGACGTTATAAGTTGATAGTAAAAAAAGTTTTAAAGGAAAAGCTTATTTTATTCTTTTTAGCGCGTTTAAATAAAAGCTTGTTCTTAAAAAAGTTTTTTTACATTTAATTTATTTTTTACTTTTTAGTTATCGCTGGACAGGTTTCTCAGCCTGTTCAACTCATTGAACGCTGGTTCGCCATCCCTGGTTTAGCTGAATTAATTCTCGCAAAATGGTATTAGACTAAAAACACAATTTTTTTAAATCCGTAATTTTTAAGCAATTTTTTCAATCTTCATGCAGATTTTGGCTAACATTGTTCTACACACGAAAAAAAAGGTTTAGTGAGATTATCTTCATAAATGACAAAGTTATTAAATGTTTAATTAAAATTTTGACTATTTTTGAAAAACTTAAAGAATATATTATTTATTTGAAATATTTTGAAGATAAGGGATGTATTTCTCTAACATATTAGAAGAAAATTTTAATTGTTTATTAAAAACTTCAAAAGGCATTTAAATATTTGTATTAATCAATAAAATGCTTAAGACTAAAAACGCATTTTGTAATCAAAAAAGAAAGTTTTATCAAATAATGATAATTTTTTGCTGGACATTGAATATCTTCTACGTAAGAATTTTTTTTTTAATTGCTCAGAACATCTTTAGAAACTTGATTTTGAAAAAATCAATAATTAAATTCAAATAAAATTAACAGATTCTACTTGTAATTAAATTTAAGGACACATGTCGTAGTGTGTGTTTAGATTACTGGTGATAAAATGAGGTATATTTAAATTACTCGTAGGCTTAAAATTAGAAAATTTCTTTAAAAAATTACATCATTTTATTGTAAGATTATTTTTTTAATCGAAAATATATTGCATTTCTATATAATATTTTTCTCTTATTGTTTTCCTAGCGGATTCCTTTTTGATGGGTAAGATACATTAAAAAAATGATCTTTCCGATTCTGTAATTATTTTTTGTCTGAGTTTCATAGATTAAAGTTAGATAAATTATTTAAAGAATTTCTTCAATACTCCATCTCAGTTTAACTTGGCAGCGTTGAGAAAGGTATACAATGTACCAATCTACTTGAAAAATAGATCTACTTTTTTGTTTTGAATTTAAATCCAAGGAAATAGGTAGAAATTTGTAAAAAAAATGCATACGTTGTAGAAATTAGATTGTTTTTACGTTGTAGAAATGTAATTATTTTTTAGACAAAGTTAATTAATATTGTCAATAGCGCAACGTTATTAAATTCCAGTTTGGCTGAAAACCGATTTTCGACGCCAACTTTTGTCATTGTTGTAACAATAAAATTATTACAACAATGCAGATATATCCAAGTTGGCGCCCAAAACTAGTTTAACGTTTTTAATTAATATCTTTTTAATTAATTGCAATATCGGAATATAAATGGTCAAAACATGCATTGTCATCCAAACTAAACGTGTATACAAAATTTCAGCTCAATGGGAGGAAGATATCAGCTTCAAAATTGAGTTGCAAGATTCCACCCGAACAAATTACATACATACATACATACATACATACATTGTAAGTTAAATAAAAGCTTTTAAAAAGAAAGAGTTTGTGTGTGTGTTTCACCTATTCCGACCAAATTAAGCAACCCAGGAGTATGAAACTTGGCATGTAGAAGCTGTAGGTCGTTATGCTATTAACCTCGAAGAGTTTTTTTCGAAATTTGCTTTAGATTTTTTTAAAATTCAATTTTTATGCGATTTTTCAGCTAAATGGAGATATGACGTCATCAGCCATGTCAAGTCTTAACTTTGCGAAAATTAATATTTTGAGCAGTTTTGGAGGGGATTTTAGCACATTTAACTGTAAATATATTTATTTTAGTTGTATTTATTCATTTTTTTTTACTCTTTGTGGAGGAATTACATTTGTTTTTCGAAAAAATAGTCTTAAAAAAATGTTTTTCTAAATTTTATTTTTCCGATTGGCAACACTAATTTGATAACAGTAGATATTTTCGTATTTGATTTCCAACGTATTATATCTTTTTCGTTTCTTTAAAAAAAATGATGTTTTTTTTATACAACTTTTTCAGACTAAATAATCATTCTATGCTGATGGAATGGGGTAATATGTACCATTAAAGTGTACTAATTACTAATATTCAGGCGATGTCATTTGGTTCTAAGTTTAACTTTGGCGCCGAAAATCTGTGCCATGATATGAATCTTAGATGGATTGTAATCAAGTTAAGTTTACCCACCGTATTGAATTTGTGTAACTGTGTATAATTTTTGTTCAAATTATTTCTTATTTCCTTTTGTGGTTTGTAATAATGTATGTTGATTGCGTAATGGAACAACTACCCATCTTGCAAGGCCTAAAGCTACTATTTTTATTGTTGTAGCCACTTTTTTAAAAATATTTACTTTCCATAAAATGCTCTATTTCATTTTATGCTCCTGATTTATCTTAGATGTACTATGATTATCAAAAAAGCTTGATTACACTCTTCAAACCTTTTTGCTGTATCTGAAGAAAAAAAAATTGTAACCCAAGCACAACCATAGACTGATAATACCACCAACATTCAGGTTAGAAAGAATAAGGAAAAGCAAATGTGCAAATCCAAGGTCCTTGCAATTGTTTTTTGGGATTGTCTCTATCCTGATTTTCACAGCCAAATTGGTGACATGCAAATCACTCCTGGATATCAAAACAACAAATATTTTTTTTTTCAAAAAGAAAGAATTATAAGATTTTGGTGGGAAATAGCACGATTTGCGTGGTCCAAATTTTGACTGCGGTGATGTTAATACACAAGAATATAGCTTTTTATTTACGTATAAGATTTTCTGACATGTTCCTTTTTTTCTGTGGTGTTTATGGTAGTTTCATGTAAATCAGACCTTTGCTTATCTATTTAAGAGCGTTTTCGAAATTTCACAAATCTGCTTTATCCAACAGATGGCGGTGTTTGCAACTCGGATGACGTCATAAAGATAACTTTTGTTTTCTGGAAACCTATCGTTACTATAGGAACGGGGTGTGGTTTAGAAATGATTGACAGATGTAGTCGGTATGAGAGCGCATGCGCACTTTGAAGAACCAGCTCTAAAAGAGGAAAAACGTGTCAGCAAACGAAGGGGGGGGGGTGAGGAAAGAATGGGAAAGAGTTTTCTACAAATAGGTTTCAACGTTTGAATAAGGTTCTGTCACTGCCGCACAAAATTGGGTGCGGAGACATTTTTTTTTTTGAAAGCCGTGCTAGTGGATAGGTATCAAAATGTGCATTGCACTTCTAAGTATATATAGTTCTGGAATCTACTCAAAAATACATTTTTCTGCAGAAATGATGAGGCTAATCAGTCTAGATTTGTCGGAAAACATAGGATATATTTGCTTAATTTGGGTATAATTATTATGTGAGTTTTTCCTATTCATATGGAAAATAATTGAGTGTAATGCACTTGATATTTTGTCACATGAATTATTGTATTTCAGGGTAGGCCTTTGAGTACAACATTTTTGAGGTAATTCTATTGTAGAATTTTACTGTTTCCTAGTTTCGGATGACATTTATCCCTTTTTGTGGAAATTGGTATTGTAGTTTCGAAATCATGTAATTCATTTCAACTTTTCTATAAAATCATCGTTATAAGGCTCCGGATTTTTAGGAAGAAAACGTTCAAATTGTCTCTTGACAAATACGTCTACATTGTCTTAGGTATCATAAACAATCCCCATAAGATTAAGAAGGGAAACGAAATATGGGTGGGGGTTTTAATTTTTCGACGAAGAATTTGGTAGATCTTTATTTGAAATTTAGAAAAAGTATTTTTTTTTCGAGTTTTAGGGGATATATTTGTTTTATTTGTCTTTGTTACCTTTATTTATTTATCGATCTAATTCTCTTTGTTTGATAGAAATATGCGAAATTTTAATAAGTTTCTTTCTGCTCATATCTCTTAGATACAAATTGTATTTGAAATTGTCATAGAAGGATGCTTATTATGGAAATAAAGTTTCGATTTGAATCTTTAAAAAGAAAATGTCATTTTTCTTAGAAAATATTAACTAGAGCATTTTTTTGTCAGTCCTTTTTAACATCATTCCATTTCTTGTTTTACAAATTAATGCTATTTCCAATCAGGGGCATAGTTACCGCGTATCAATGATACGGGGCCCCAAGCTTTGAGGGCGGGCACCCAAACGTGTAAGCAAAAAATCGCAGGGGTGGCCTTAGGCATGTCAAACTCATTTGATATCACGGGCCACATGAGCTATTTTACATTAAGTTGAGGGCCACATGTTTTCAATGTTCAAAAAATTAATAAAACAGGATTTTTAGGATGATTATATTATGTATTTATAAAACTCAGTGTATTATATTTTTTCATACATAATGATTTAATATTTCATTTATTTTTTAAACTATAAATATTTTATATTGTTTTATAAAAAAAAATAAATTATTTTACGAAATAGAATGAATGTAATGTTAATCTTAGAAGATATTTGACGTCGTTTTTTTTTTCTCAAAGCAATTCATCAAAATTTGGTTGAACATATTGAGTTGATATAATTTTTAAGAAATGATGATAAATGTTTTTCATTTAATCTCGACTGTTCTGAGAATTTTCGTTTCATTAAAGAAAATTATTGCTTCCGAACATAGCCATTATACGCGTAATAAATGATAACATTTTAAGAAACCGTGATCTACAGATGAAGATATATAAATATCTAGACTTATTACTTCGAAACTTTTTGTACTTCGGCAAAGAATCAAAATAGATTTCAATTAATTCCATTTGTAACTTTTCATCAACAATTACAATATCGATACATAGAGGTGAAATTAAGAAACGAAATTGTAATTCAAAATTTTTAAAATCAGATAATATTTGATCTCGAATTCCATTTCTAATAATTTAATTTAATATTCTGTAAATTTTAATTTAAATGATTTATTCAATAGATTTTTTTTAAAAAAAACTTTGAACCGAGACAAGTTTTCTCTTTCTATTTGTAATAATTTGTCAGTAATAATTTTTGTTCGAAAGCCTTAATATTATCAAATAGCATCGTAGCAAATAAATTTTTGCCTTGAAGCTTAAGTTAAGTAGACTAGTAATATCAACTGAGAAAGCCAAGTGCTTTACCCAATGTTCATCTTTCAAATCACTAATCATCTTTTACACTTTCATAATTGTTTTTTCTTGTTTCCAAGAAAATAATGATTTCATCCAGCAATTTAAAAAATCGTTTTAACCCTTATTGGTCAAAATCCATTGAACTTTCATGTAATATGGTTGATCGATAAATTACCATTCTAAACCTTTTAGAAATGAAGCAAATCGACGATGCCAAAATCTACAAGCTCGAATAAAGTTTCAATTATACTGACTATTTTAAAACATGTCCAAGACACGAAACAACTTTTACAAGGATAACTTACACTTCATCAAGATTTCTAAAAGTGCATCAAAAACATGTATTATGCATAATACATGACTATAATTCTCCACTATTTCATCATCTCTGCTGGTTACAGAATTTCAACTTAAAATTACACTTTAAAATTTTTTTTTACTTGTGCTGGACATAATACCGCTTTTATATTTCGAATCTAATCCGCCATCTGTTCTAAGCCGCACCCCAAATTCTCAAAAGATTATTGTGAAGAATGAAAAATAATGTAAAATGGTTTATCGATATCAAATTTTACGCAATCAAAATAAATTTAAAAGGAGAACTAATAACACGTGAATTATCTGTTATTTTATCAGTATTACCAATTTTTAATTACGGGAACTCATAATTTCTCTAAATACCCCATCCAACAAATTTCTTTCCCTTCGATTCTAAGCCGCACCCCATTTCTGTAGCATTAACATTGGAAAAAAGTGCGGCTTAAATTCGAGTAAATACGGTTATTCCTTCACTTTAATTAAGCACTCACTAATATATTCTTCTTCAGTAAATGGTTTCGACCCGCTTGCGATTAAAAGGGAAAATATATAGTTTTTATAGCAGTTGTATAGTCTTCAACAAATTTAGGTGGCCGCGGTAACCTGGTGGTCAAGGTAACGGACTCGAGTCATAAAATAACTGGCCTAATACCGCTGAAAATCCTCAATGCAGAGGGGGCCGATGCACGTTAAATATGTCGAGGTTAAGACGTCCAACAGTTGGTGTGGTGTGGAAAGCAGGAGAAGGGATGCCAGCTCAGATATCGTCCTCGTCACTTAACCATGGTTCAAAATTACGAGGTTCGTGGCCAAACGCCCTCGAGCAGTTAAAGAGTTCGTTGTTAACATTCGCTCACTCACTCCGTCAACAAATTTAGTGAATAAATTTTTTTCATTTTTAAATTGATTTCAGTTCCGACAACTCGTCTTGTCAAAGTTTCCCAGCATGTTGGTCAGAGTTTGTTTTCTGATTTCTGTCATAGTGCCTTTTAAAATTATATTCCTTTGCGACTGAATTAGTTTTTACATATCAGGCCTAATATTTTATTCTTATTATGGGCATAAAAATATTGTAGTTCCCATTTTTCTTGAAAGTTATGATGTTCATCTTCAGTTTATCTTTTCTTACTCTGTTCTTGAAGTGTCATTATATATTTTTTAAATAACTTTTTATTTTAATATGAATAAAACCCAAAATACACTTTCATTCACAAACGATTGCGCAAACACTGCACTTTGACTTGGTCATCTTGGGGGTTTTAAATGTTTTAAAAAAATAAATCTTCAATGGCCTTTGACGCCATGCTATTCGCCTCTTACTGATTGGACACTTCAAAGAGAAAAAAAAAAGTTTCACACACGATGAATCGTAGTGCGATATATAGCAAATAATATGCAAAAGTGCATTTAAGAATTTAATAAGAATTTGTTTATTACAGTGAAATTAAATGAAAAAATTTCAATAAAATATTGAAAATAATTTTCATTTAAAGGCTATTTTTATAATTAAATAGAATTTTTTAAAAAACAAGAATAGATAGCAGGTGAATATATCGTAAATTTTTTAAAAAAGGTTTACCAGAAAAAAATTTTAAAATAAAAAAAACCCTTAAATATATATTGACAGTTAAAATTTTGTAAAATGTCTCCGCGGGCCGCAACCTAGGTATTGGCGGGCCGCATGTGGCCCGCGTGCCACGTGTTTGACATGCCTGCCTTAGAGAGTGCCCTCAAGGATAATACAGGGTCCACTCAGGACCAGCTCCGCCAGTGTTTTCAATACTCATATATATTTTTTTTATATTTAAAATATGTTTTACATAAAATTGATAGCATTTGTTATATATATACGATGACAGAGATTACTCAGCCTAATCTTATCATGATGCTTTCATAAAAGTTTTGAAACACTTATAAAAATAATAATGATACAAACTGAAATTAGAAACCCCCAGGTATGTACGTATAACATCTAATTTTTTCTCAGTTTTAAGTCGGTGCAATTTAAAAAGTTTGTTTTTATTACATGACTTGAAATTATTTTACTATAGTGTTATAATACATTTTGAAATATCATAGATAAATTCAGTTATATTTGTAATACTTGTATACGGAATACTTGAACTCAATAAAGTCTCATTGTAGTATCAGCTGAAAAAAGGCTGATTTTAAGTCATATAATTTTCAGTAGTATTCCACCTCTTCCAAATATTGTCTTTTAGTAACACAAGAATGTTTTGAGCCCGGCAATTTCTCAATAGGAAAAAATTAATGAAAGCGAAAAAAGCTTCTAAGGTTTTTAACTATGTGTAAAAACACAAATATTGCTCTTTAAAAATTAAAAACCTCGAAACATAACTGAACAGAAACGATTGTAGTAGTAAAAGTAAGAGTTAATAGCCATTTCACTGAACGAACCGATTATTCTCCCAAATATCTCTCTTTATATACAAAAATTTTTTCATGATGCTGTAATAAATTCATTTCAAGGTTTTTTTAAGGTGAAGTTAACAAAAGAAACTACATCTTTTTTACAGAATGGAGCAAACTCACAGTTTGGACAAATTTACATTTATGATAGGGAGGCTTTGCATGAATGTGCAAAAATAGTTAAACGTGACGATGTGTTACAAATTTTACAGCCAATTATGAAGAAAAAACCGTATGAACTACATAATACAAGGAAATTACAGTTTTACAATTTGAGCTGTGATAGAGTTGCATAATTTGTACAATGGGAGTTGGTCCGCCATTAGGCAGATAAGGGAGGGGGCGGTACCTCCTTCCAGTTTTTAATTTAATTTTTAAGAATGGAAAAATGCTTTAAAATTATTGCTAAACTAATCACTCTCTCTAAACTGTCGAATATTGAGATTGTCAACTCTCAGAAAACTTCAAATATATTAAAAACTGATTGGTTATCAGACTCCCTTAACCTTTTCAATAGAATTTTTGCTATTCCTGGTGGGCGCAGTAGCTTAGTGGTTATGGTCACGAGTTCATGTCTGGAGTATCATGGGCTCAAATCCTGTTGCCACTAAAGACCCTCCGTGTAGATGAGGCCATTCCTCCCAATTATGTGGTAGTTAAGAAAGAGGGATGCCAGCTCAGGTGTCATTCTAGTTACTCGACCGAGGTTGAACATTACGAGGTTTGTGATCAATAGCCCTCTTGTTGCTTTATAGAGCGACACTAATTTCTCTTTCTTTCTTTTGCTAATCTTGCTCCAGGCACATAAATTACTTTAATAAACCCTGTAAAAATTCTCATTTATAGTTAATCTTTCATCTTCAAAATTTACGTATCTAATATTGATTGAATTTTTTTCCAAATGGGAAATTTTAAGTGTGCAGTCCATTTGTACGTAGCTGCTTTAATTTCGGAAAGGACTTCCTTTCCAAATACAAAAATAACTTATTTTTGAGATCTGTGCATAATTCTCTGTTTTACGAATTTTTTATTCTGCTTATGTGATCCATTAGCACAGAGTAGTAATTACTTAACAATTCGATTAAAATTTTCCATCATATTCCATTACATTAAAACTATTTAAATGTAATTTTATAGCAAAAACACGAAGAAAAATTACATTTTCAAAACATTCTCTTTTCATGTAAAATACTTCTATGTATATATAGTTAGGATTTTTCTTTACAGAGCCTGAATTAAGATTTTTGAAACATTCACATTATTTTTAGAGTTACTGTTGAAATAACAACCAGGCTCCTTCATAAAAATTTCGCTACTTTATTAATATATGTCCACTTCTAAATTATATCTTCTAAAAAGTCCAGTTGAGGTAGGGATTCTTGGGAGCTTCCCAAATCGAATAACAAAAACTAAACTTTCGTAACATCAAGAATTATTTTGAAGATTGTCGAATTTTAGATATCCATAATAATAATGTTTTTGATAAATTTTATAACTCGCCATATTGACATCAATAGGAGTATTGTAAAGTTTTCATATGCAAGAGTATATTTTTTTTATTCTTGATTATTTTAGGGCCCCGGTGCATAGCATCCATTGACCACTCCCTGCAGAGCTTTCAGTCTGATTGAAATGACAATTCTACAAATGTTTCACTCACTAAGAAAGTATACAAGCGTCTAGCCCAGGGGTCGCCAAAGTGGTCTATATAGACCCCTAGGGGTCTATTTAACAACAGTATAGGGTCTATCTGACCCAAGGGGTCGAATGGGGGTCTATTGGGACTCGAAGGAAAAAACAGTTCTTAATACGCAAATCACACATATCTAACTGCGTACGTAAAAATTTAAAATATTTTTATATTTGACTTAATATTATATTCTTTATAGAAAATAAAATAATAAATCAGAAAACAATTAAAAACTTATTAAAAATTTGAGAATACATAAATTTTGGACTAATATAAATATAAAGCAAAAATATGTGAAACTTTACGAAATGGCTCAGCCATTTATGCTTGCGTTTCCAAGTTCGAATATGGTTGAAGCCGGTTTCAGTCACGTTAATTCAATTTTAACTAAAAGCAGAAATAAATTTAATGTAGAGCTTCGAGGGGATTTACGGTTAAAATTGACTAATTTCGAACCCAATATAGCGAACCTTGCCAAGAAACACCAGGCACACTCATCTCATTAAGAAGTAAAAAATCTGTAGCTACTTTTCTTACTGTTTCTGATTTATTAAAAATTTAGACTAATATATAGTTTTATTTTAATTACCTGAAAATTACAATTGTGGGGGTCTATGGAGATTTCGAAAAATTATATAGGGGGCGATGATCAAAAAAGTTTGGCGACCCCTGGTCTAGCCCCTCAAAAGCTAGTTTCCTCCCTGATTATCTGCGCAAATTTCGCGCAAGTCCACCTTCTCATCATCTGCGCATATTTGTGCGCATGACGTCGTTACCTCGTGGGGTAATGCTAGAACCAGTTCATTTTGCTACTAACCCTACACTAATCTAAGCTGACTATCTTTGGGAAACTGGAACGCGAAGCGTTCCTCCGTCCCATACTTGATGTGTAGCGCCTTGTCGTTGAAGGGCCTTCATGAGGGAAGAGCGTCCTGGTTGGTTGAGAGGGATGGAGGTGGGAGTGGCTTGGCAGGTTGAATTTGGCAGGGAGCGTTTCTGAACTGTCATGATGTCGAGGGCCTCGTCTGTGAGTGATTAATGGGGATCGGTGAGCTAGCTCTCTATCTGCTATCCTGGTGTCAGTACGGAAATGGGATATTGCTAGTTAAGAATTAAAATATTGGAATGGTTGCCTGTGTGGATGCGCAGAAAAATAATAAGTAAAGGGGAGTAGAACTATGAATAGGTAAAAAAGGGGGAGAAAACTAAGAATAATGAGGGTCATTCTCCATAAGGGAATGACTGAATTAAATTTATGGTGGGTTGTAGGAGTCCAGAAGAATTCTTCTGGGCCTTTTGCTGTTGATTTTAGGGTCATATTGTTCAAGGTGAATCATATTATAATTATTAGTATCAGGGAGGTTTTCAAAAAAATTTTTGGCTAGGTTTTGAATATGCGATTTGAAGGTTGGGATTTTAAGTACTTTATAAATATTTTTATTTCTGGTATAGCTGCAGGTTTTAGTTATACTACGAATGATAGAATTTTGGGCTGTATCGAGCATTTTTATGTGTGATAGTTAGCTGCGTAACCCCACACAGGACAACCGTAGGAAAGGATGGGCCGCAAAACAGCAGTGTAGAGAAGTACTTTATTGTATAAGTTCATTTTCGAGTTCCGGCAAATTAGGGGGTAAATTGAGCGTAAAGCATTCCGGAACTTATCACGCGCATGTAAAATGTGTTGTCTCCATGTTAAATTTTTCTCTAGGATTAGTCCTAGGTATTTTGTACTCTGAGACCAGTGTAGTGGTGTGGTATATAGGGTAGGAGGTGTGCAGGCTTTTCTTCTCCTGGTGAAAAGGACTGCAACTGTCTTGTCCACGTTAATTTTGATTTTCCAAGTATTAAAATATTGTTCTAGTAAGTGAAGGTGAGCGTTAAGTGCTTTGGTGATGGTGTCGTGATTTTTGTAGGTAGCTGAGATAGAGGTGTCATCCGCATATATGTTAGTAATAGTTTGAGGGTGTGTTGGGATATCATTAATGTATATGTTAAATAGAATGGGACCAAGGAGGCTTCCTTGTGGAACGCCATATTTAATGTAGAAAATGGAGGAAAGGGTATCATTTACTTTAACTTTGTAAGATCTATTGACAAGATAGGAGTTAATAAGATGAATTAAAGCAGGGGGGAAATTATTAGTAATAAGTTTGTAGATGAGTCCACTGACCCAGACCCTGTCAAAGGCTTTCTGGATATCAAGGAAGACAGCCCCAGTGGACCTGCCTCTCTGAAATCCAGAAGAGATTTTTTCAGTTAATCTGAGCAGTGGATGATTGGTGGAGAGGTGCCTGGTGAACCCATATTGATTAGGATTAATGTAGTTGGTGTTGTCAGTGAATGTGATTAGTCTATTGAGGATAATGTGTTCTGTAATTTTACTGAGAATACTAAGGAGAGAAATCGGACGATAGCTGTCTGGTGAGTCACTTTTTTTGTTAGGCTTTTTAATTGGGAATACTATTGCGGTTTTCCAGTTTTTAAAGAAGTGTCTGAGAATTAAAATTTTATTGATTAAGCAGGTAAGTAAAAGAATAATTTTAAGGGGGAAGTGCTTAACCATTTATTTGAAATATTGTCTTTACCTGGGGCTTTGTTTATAGAGAGCTTTTTAATGTATGTAGTGATTTCATCTGGATTAGTGGGGGTGATGGGGTGGGCGGGGGGTGAGAGAAGAAGTTTTCGAGTGTGTTTGTGATCCTATTATCAATAGGGTATTCACCATCAGGCCTTTTACTTTCGGAGAAATTATCTTTTAGAGTGGTTGCAAGGAGGTTAGCTTTCTGTTCATCGCTAGTAGGTAAGAAAAGCCGATTCTGCGGTAAAGGCGCAGAGTTGAGTTGTTTTCCTCCTGTGGATGCTGCGTGGAGTTGAGTTGTTTCCCTCCTGCTATGGTTTTGGTTTTCGAGTTGATAGGGGGAGTTGAGTTGTTTTCACCTGCTGTTGAGTTGTTTCCCTCCTGCTGCTAAGCTGAGTTGTTTTTTAAATGTGTAAAAAAAGTTTATTGAAATGTTTAAAGTGCTCATGGCGCCACCTATTGGTTAAACTATATACTAAGTGGATGCTGCGTGGTGTTGAGTTGTTTCCCTCCTGCTATGGTTTTGGTTTTCGAGTTGATAGGGGGAGTTGAGTTGTTTTCACCTGCTGTTGAGTTGTTTCCCTCCTGCTGCTAAGTTGAGTTGTTTTTTAAATGTGTAAAAAAAAGTTTATTGAAATGTTTAAAGTGCTCATGGCGCCACCTATTGGTTAAACTATACACTAATTATTAGATTTTAAAATGATTGAAAAAATAACGCTCAAATAAAAAAAAATAATAATAAATCCAGATTCAAACTCACAGACCCAGAACAAAATGTCTCCATAGGACAATAGTTTTTCAGTTACGCTAACCATTGTCCTATGAAGCATGCAGACCTGAAGAAAACTTAGGTTTATAATATCATGAATTTAATTTTGCAGGCGAAGCAGATGGCGACATTTTCTTAATTAAATGAAATAAAAAAAATATTTCATTTATATTATTTTAATAATTTGTAAGTTTTAATTCGGTATAATGATTACACATACACAGTAAAAAAATGTGACGTAGAATACTCGTAATCAGCGTGTGAACGGTTTACGATTGAACTTGTCTTAGCTTGTCTGATCTTGATTCTACAAGACGGCGACTGAATTCTACGTCAGAAATTATCTCAATGCTTAGAGCGGATGGATACATTGTTTGGCTTTAAAAAGTTTATTTTTATAAATCTGAAGCAAAAAGAATAATTTTTTTTTTATAAATATGGTTATATTGTTAATTTTATTCATACTGCTTTCTAGTTTAATTATGTTGAAATAGTTTCATTTTAAAAGATAAATATCAGTATACATCTTTCAAACAAATTATCTTAGTATGTTAAGCATAAGTGATATTTTAAATATATTTTGTATAAAAGAAAGGAAAAATTTATGTTTATGTGTTTAAAGCAAACTCTTTGCCTTTTCCAAAGAGTATAAATTGTATAACTATTCATTGCAATAACCATTTAGTTAAAATATTTTTTTAATTGAATAGAAATAAAAAAAAAATATTTATTATACATTGCTTTAATAACAAATTGTAAATTTTTAATTCGGTATAATGATTACACATACACAGCAAAGATACAAAGTAAATTGTTTATTCAGAAATCAACATCTTGTATTGCGTTTTACATTACAATTGTGTATTATAATATATATATATACACATTACAGGAGAACAACAAATTATAAAATTGATTTCAGTATAAGGATTACAAAAAAGATACAAAGTAAGTTGTTTATTTACAAAAGCAGCATTCCATTTCACATTACAATCTTTTATTTACATTACAAAAATCACATTATTGTGTCATCATTGGATTTTATGTCTTACTGCTCATCGAATAGGTCTAAATTCATCAATGACCAATGTCCATGGGCAAGCGTAGTAATGCATCATCATTAATAAACCTTTTGTCATCTTTATAGGACAGAGCAAGTTTGTTTTGCTTTATGGAGTGTATTGAATGAAATTTGGATCTAATTAAGTTCATGTCAACATATTTTAATTTTTGATTAAAAAGACAGGCTTTGTAGTCCTCAAATGTTATTTTATTTTTTATAGTTTGTTTTTTAATTCCTTTTAACCGCTTTTCAATCTTATGGTTTGTTTTGTAGCATACATTTTCGATTTTAATCCTACATATTCTGTCATAATATTTCCCTTGTTTTCATCCTTCATTTTCCCGATGACTTTTTTGTTCACTAGAGGTAAATTGTAAATGTTGTTTTTATCATAATCTGAAGTATCATATAAGTTAATATCATTTTTCATGTCACTGTAAAAATCATCAGTTTTTATTTCATAGATAAGGAATCGGTGTCTGTATACATGAGCCTTACTTTCGAGTCGTAACGGTGCTTCATGTACTCATAGTGAAAAGAATACATTAGAACTTTTGATAAGTCTAAAATTACCATTCCTACCTGTATTGGTTTCAAAAATTTGATTTGGGTTTTTTTTTAGATGGACGGCCATTAAGTTTCAGAAAATATTGTGCGTCGATTAAAATTTGATTTCGCTATTAACTTTCGAGCCTGCTCTTCTGTTGAGCATAAACGTATATCTACTCTTCTTCTTACATTTTCCATCGTTTTTCCCGAATATGCTGTTATTCATTAGTTTGTAATAATCCCCTTCTGAAAGTCATTTACAGCTTTAGTTCTTAATTTAGTATTATAATCTATGTAATTTTTAAGCCAAGGAGATTGAAAAAATTTTAAAACTCGATGAGTTTTTTTTCAAGGCTAACCCTAATTTTAAATATAGCTTTAAATTAGAATAATGGAGAACATATTTTGTTTTGGATTCCAAAGTAGTTAAAAGTCTAGGTTCTTTACAATTAGGCGGGGGCTTATTTTCAGGGGCAAGGGGAAAGTCTGAATGTTTGTCATGCAAATCGGAGGGATATTCAAGATCTACTTCCAAGATGTAACCTACATCGGATTCATCTGATAAATTTAAAATATCCTGTTCGGTTAAATTGTTATCACTCCAAACAAAATCTTTTAAGGGTAGATATTTACTCATTGCATAAACCGTACAAATTATTTGCGTCAAGGTACATTAAATATTTTATCTCATCATCTGGGTTAAAATTAGACATATATTTGTTGTTAGCTATAGCATAACGATTGCAGCACTGACTTATCCTCCTCTTACACCCTTTTCTATAAAAAGAAGCATGTCGTAATCAGTGAACAGTTCGATAGCTACTTTAGTATGTAATAACATAGCATCCATGATAAAGCTGGGTGGTAAAATACCAACAGGGGTCAAGTTTATAAGTTTTGCATGCATATTTTCCGAAAGTTTTCAAAGAGATCTGTTAACAATAGGACATCTGTTTTTACATATAGATCACAGTATTCACCAAGATTATTTAAATGAAATTCATTAAATACTTTACATGCATGATTATAATCCTCTACACTTATAGGCTCCTCGTTTAGTTTATGTAAATTTGCTAATAGGTGGTAAACAAGAATCTTTACACTTTTCAAAACTATCAAAATAATCATACGGAAAACTCCTTTCTTAAAAGTAAATCTATTTTTTCTGAATCAAAATAATGTTTCATATATTTAAATTCATCTTTTTTTAGTGTTTTTATCAATTTTCCAAACTAGAAGACATGAATTGAAAGAATCTAAAAACCTTACTGAAAATCATTTGAAATATTTTTACTGAAGGAAATATATTTTTCTTCGGTGTTCGGAATTAAATTAATTTGTTTTTTATCATATCCTAACTCCTTAATAAAAATATGGCGTCATACCAGAAAGATTATGGAAGAAAACAGGCAAAAATTTAGGGGTTTTCATTGCTAAATTACAACTATTACAACAAGGGCCATTAAATTTTTGAGTCACATGGTTATGATCCTAACCTTGATATTGTTTTCGCGAAAGGTTTGATCACAAACATAACAATTTTTAGCATTATCATACAATTGCTTTTCTGATTCAGTAAG